>JAOTOM010002154.1:0-92485 GCA_034440615.1 Ashinkailepas kermadecensis
CTCAAGGAACGTACGTCATACGTTTCATGCCGACACCCTTCTACTGTCCGGGTGGTGGGGGAGGATAGTCCGGTCATGGTGACCGCGATCAATCATCAAAGAGCTCTCCATCAATCCGTTGTCCAATAACATTGACAGCACCAGCAAAATGCCTTGCTTTGCGTGCGACGAGCGAGGATTGATACACATGGATGATATCAAGTGTGATAATATGAAGACCTAAGCGGGGATCTTGGTGTATTAAGCCGTTTCGCTTCATGCAACGCCCATAGGCGTAGTGTTAACTAGTGTAGTGTCTAACTGGTTCGCACGCGTAATGGATAGGTGGATGAAATCCGCGATTAGCGTTGCACCCGCGACCCAACACGCCGCCGGCCTGCGGCATCGCGACCGGCCGACAGCCCCAAACGCACGCGCAGCGGTCCTGCTTACTCATGTCTGGTGCCTGATGTCGGCCGTTAGTGTAGTGTCAGCGTCTCCGCTTGCCGAGCCGGCGTAGCAAACAACTGTAGTACGCATAGATCACCGGCGTCCGGTTCTGCCATTGTTCGTGGGTAACTAACGCTCTGCTTCCTGCTATTGTGCATGCCTAGCACAATTGTAACCATATACCCGGTGCACTCCGCGTGCTGTTATGATGTGGGCTCACTTCATCTGCCGCGAGAGAGGGAGATGTTCCGTGGTCTGCTATAGGGCAGTGGACTGTCACAGTGGTCTGCCACCAGCCATCTGGCGTAGGCTCGCCGCTAGCGGTTCATGCAATAAGATACCGCGCCGTACGAATACACGGAATACTCTGAATACACACTGAGCCGAGCTCGCACCTTATCGTTGGCCCAGTCCACTGACTTCTTCGGATGGACTCTCGGCTTGGAATGGCCATCCTCGTGGACTTCTTCGTTCTGTCAAGTGAAAACGGACGAATTATAATTAAAGCATGAGTGCAAATCAGATTTATTACAATAAACATTCTGCATACGAACGACTCAATTAGCAAACATCACACAACAAAGAACTTTTGTTTACGACATTTTCTCAATCTGCACAGGAGAATAAGTTAAACTATTGAAGATCGAGTGTGCGTTCGGTGTTGCAAAAGATCACACAAATGTCAAGGGGCTGCTTGGATCGAGTCTGAACGGCAATACACGGAAGTGAACATGTTTGACCTGTGTACTTCACCATGACCGAGGACCAGTTTCTTTGAGCTAAGCGTATATGCTGTTGTGTAGCCAACACAGAAACTGGGACGGCTAGCAGCGGTTCCGATTCTGTGAGCTTTGCACATGGGTGCAACTACTGGGGAGGGGCTGGGAGGAAATGTGCCTTAGAGTTTGTCAAATTTGGCTTTTGTTCCAGAATTATTGAACGCGAATGGATGCGTCCTTTTTCACATTTTCACGTTCAGAAATGACATTTCAAATGACGTCCCAAAGACGCTGATTTTGTCTCCCAATACTAATTCGCACCCTCCCCCGAGCCTCTGCGACGTGGCTATAACCATGACTATGCACATGTTGCAGGCATACCATGCATCGACGATTTCTATTTCGATGAGCTGGCTCTGAAAAACTCCAATGTGAAGCTGTTACGTTAATGTGCATGCACTAGGAGGCGAGCACACCAGATAGAGGATACAGCCGTGTGGTGGATTCCAAAGCCACTGTTCGAACCAGACTCTTCGGAACGATATTTGGCTATTATATATAATATAATATATATTCACGTTATGCTCACAGAAAGCCCTGGAGACGGGACCAACCGTGTTAACGAACTTGCGCTTTTGAAACTAGACAATGAGAAACTTAGCAATGATCTCAGGGGGCCCGTTCTCATTGGGACCCTTGCAAGCCTCTTAGGCATCCCAGACCAGTCCTCTCTAGCGCTCAGTGACCACTTTCAATCGTCAAGGGTTCTCTCCAGTTGCTAGGGGCCCTTCCCAGTCCTTGACAGTTTTTCTAGCTTCATGGGTTTTCTAGCTCTAACTTTGACCCTCGCTATTCCTAACAACCACCGTTAGCCTTAGGGACTCTTCTTAGATCTCAGGGGACTCTGTTAGCCCTCTAGGGCTGTCTCAAGCTGCAAGGGTCCTTCCTAGTGATCGACAGCTCTTGATGGTTCAAGAACATTCTAGCTCTGAGGTGGCTCTCAGTATTCCTCACCTCAATAGCCAGCCAACAGTTTTTTAACCTCACAGGGGACCTTGTTCATCCATTAGGGGCCGCTCTCAATCTGAGAAGAATCCCAGGCCAGTCCTCTCTGACTCAGGAGGGTTGCCACCTCCCCCCGCATTGGTTAAGTCACTGTTCCAGGGGCCTTCGTGTCGGCCTGGGGCTTCACGTCGGCACAGGAGCCCTTCACGTCGGTCCAAGCCCTTCATGTCGGCACAGGGGCCTTCACGTCGGCCCAGGGTCCCTTCAAGCTGACTACTCCACCAGTCACTGGTGGTATGGCTATACATCATACGCCCATCATTAGTATCTACGACTGAGACAATGAATTATTGAACACACGTGTTTCAGCGTCAGCGATTGTAGGAGAGATTGGCATAGTTATATTGCTATCCTATGCAACTATCTCAACAGTGTTGGAACAAACAAAATGTTTTAAAAGAGTGCATTACCTCCTCAGCAGGCGCCGAATCGTTCGCGTAACGCTGCAGAATCGCACGCTTCGTATTTGGGGTCGTATGGCTATGCCTGGTGATGACCACTCGCTGGGAATAAGACAGCATACTCAATCTCACATGTGAAAAAATTATTAGCCTGGTAGTGACATATCAACATCAAATTAACCGACATAGGTTCACGAAAATGCATAATAATGTGGTTTATGAAACGTACATATTACGGCAAACACTGATCCATTACTTTCGAAATATGACCGCATTTTCGGTGTGCCTTAAAGGGTCTCCTAACTTGGTCAAATCTCAAATTTTAAATGCACATGCACGATTGAAAAGAACACCAATATGAATACAACTACACAAATCATGCTTCCCGAAACGTCCTCGTTGGGTCACATTTTGCAGGGGTAATTCACCCAGTTTTCCAGACCAATCTGCCACGGCTTATGAAATTAAATGAGTATGATTCACATACTTTCCTAAAAAATTGCTTGCAAATTAAATTAATGTCAACTGAAGAAGAATTCTGAAGCAACATGTGATCTAAACACAAATCATAAGCGTTCGACTACAACTGAAGATGAAAAATAACAGAAATAACACCAATAAGTGGTCAAACGGCACTTTTATATCAGCATGCTAAATCAAGGCTGATGTTGCTGATGCTGATCTTCTGGAGCGCGTGTTTGCCATACGACAAAAACTAGATACGGATCTTACAATGCCTGAACAGAAAAAGAAACACAAACAACCAAACCGAACCACACAACGTAACCGTGTGTTCGGTGCTCCTTAGAGCTTCAATAAACATCATCAAACCAATGGTACCCGACCCGACTCAAACAGGTTCAACCCAGCCTCATGCAAACTAACTTTATTGAACCCATCCTAGCTAAATCAAACTCAATGTAGCGCGTCATGACCTGCTGCAACCTACAACACCCCAACACTCCTAAGAGTAACCAGTCTAACCAAGCTGAACCCAGCCGACGGGAACCTAACTTGATCCAACATTGCTACAACATCCCAAACGCAACACAAAATAAATAACTATGCGTTGCAACTTGCATGCAAATAATTGGAGGGCAGTGTTTCACTCATGCGAGTGAGTGTGAAGTGAATAAACACTTCGCAATGCACTTACGATGCTTTTAGAATGTGCATATTAGCGAGTGAAAATTGTGAAGCCATAAAAACGCTACAAAATATGGCTAGCACGTATTAATGTCGGGTACGAAAAGAAGAAAATCAATAATTGCCTGCGCAAATTCCCGTGTGCGGAAATACGCCATCGCACCAGAGTCGCAGCCAGGGGACGTGAGCACGTTACCAAAAAAGTACACCAAATTAGCAAGAGATTTTGGGATTTTCACCAGGAGAAACAAGCAAATTTGTGACGCGCGAAGCGCACTGAAAGCGTTCACGATAATTTTTTTCATCCGGTCCCTTCGGAAACCCTAGCTGCGCAACTGCACAACATCAAAAAGTTAATGATGCGCAATTACAAATGTTGCTAGGATGTACAGCACAGACGGCTATGTTGCGCTAATATTCTAAGGTACAATAATCTTGTGCTAATATTAGCATATTAACACAGATGTTAGTGGTGCTATGGTTAGCATATTAGCACTGGTAGTACTGGTGTTAATATTAGCATATGATGCATAATTAAATCAATGCAGTGTGGCATACATGCAAGATTGATTTGGTGACCAAACCCACCTACACAGCGGAACCCTTCATACACCAGGCGGCATACATAAGTATACCAATATAAGGCAATTCATCCTTGAACATCAACGGCAGAAAACAGCATGGCCCTTACCACTGGCGGATCTAGCCCACCGGTTTCGGGGAGGCCAACTTTCGGTTTTCGGCGTCAGCCCCCCCCCTTCCCCTCCCCCCAGTGGCGTACTTAGGAATTGCATCAGAGGAGTGGTCGAAGGGATTTGGAGGGTGCCCATTCTCCCACTATTTTTAGTTAAAAGCATCGGATTTCTACCACTATTTGTCAAATGGACCCATTTTTTGCAATAATAATTAATGACAACATAATTTCCTGTGTAGGGGCCCCAGTCTACCTCCACCGCTTCTAAGTTACGGGATTTTTGTTCTTGTTTACCAAAACGTTCACGTTCACATTCAACGTCTTGTACCACGTCAACGTTCGTGCACGTGTACACACTGGCAGATCCGATTTTGTCAACTCTTGCTGTAAGCAGAACTTGAGCAGCATAGAACCCTCGATGTGTGCCAGAATGTACTATGCTACCATATTGGCTTCCAAACAATTATAAAAAAATACCTTTAAAATTGGAGATTCTTTCATCCAGACGATATTTTTTAACCTCGGCAAAGGTTACTGCATTTTCATTCAGTTTACTTCTGTTGGTTTCGGGGGGGGGCAAAAGACACTATGCCCCCCCCATTTAAGCGCTTCGGGGGGGCATGGCCGGAATGGCCCCTCCCTGGATCCGCTAGTGAATGTAGCCTGTCTCTTCATCTTAGCAACTCCAACACCAACATACGAAACATGCTGCTCAACTGGGCTCAACTGATCACTCGTACGAAACATCCTGTTCAAATTCCGCTTTCGAAATCTGGCTCACTGGGTCCGCTTGCCCGTTACTGGCTAAACAAACTTCATGAGCCTATCTGACGAAGAAATAATGAAACTGCTGATTTCGTCATCTCTTGCTGTAAGCAGAACTTCAACAGCATAGAACCCTCGATGTGTCAGAATCTACTATGCTACCATATTGGGCTTCCAAACAATCATAACAAAATACCTTTAAAATTGGAGATTATTTCACCCGAAAAGCTATTTTTTAACCTCAGCAAAGGTTATTGCATTTTAATTTCGTTTACTTTTATTGGTTTGGGGGGGGGGCAAAGGACAGTATGGCCTCCCCTTTGAAGCGCTTGGGGGGGGCATGGCCGGAATGCCCCCCCTGGATCCGCCAGTGGCCCTTACCAATATCATAGCACACTCACCTCGTCGTGGAGTCGCGCGTGCACCTCACCGCAGCAAAGACGTCTGGCGCACTCGATCTTTGCAGGTCCACGTTCCGGGCAGCAGTAGAAGTGCTGGGCCGGGTGCGCGTCAAGCACGGACATCTGCTGCCGAGAGGACACATAGTGCCGCCAAGCGGAATATTCTGGAAATAGGCACCCACGAAGCAGGGGAAGGGTAATTTTCAGGAATTAACTAATATTGTTGAGGTAGGATTAACTTCGAAAATACTCCATACATAAAGGTATATTTCGTATGTTATTCAGTTGTCTAAATTCGCTGCTTAATACTCATATGAGGCAGTTACAATTAAGAAGCACTGCTACCAGCATGCGTATGCTTATGCGAAATGCCAAATGCAGCTCAACCCGCCAATCCCTCCCCACCGTTTTTGTACCATAAAAGCAAAACGAATTGAGACTTTCAGTACCTTCAAATTAACACCTGGGCTATGATGTGTAAATAAGACCTCAAGGTCATCTTAGAACATGTCCTAATGACGTCATAAAGTAGTTCGTAGGCGTTGATTTTGGCGTTTCAAACGGTTGCTTCTTGTTATGAGATACAATTGGACCAATGTACACTGCCAGATGAATACAAGTGCAGGTGGTGTACCAGAGATAATGTTGTCACCGCATGACCTCAACTAGGTCATTCTTGGTCATTTTGATATTATTCAATTAATTCAGGGCAGAGGGGTAGGGGCAGAGAGGCAGAGGGGCAGTCGCCCCCCCCCCCTGCCGTAAGACTGGGGGGGGGGGGGGCGCGGCCCCCCTGAAATTTGGGGAGGCCCCTATTCGGAAATGCACAGGAAAAAATGTGAGCAAGGAGGCCGACGAGACAGAAGATCATGCTGTCAAGGAGGCCCCAAGACTGGCAACTAGGCCCCCGGGAAATCTAATCAGGTCCCTATAGGATACGTAGGACAGAGATTGGGAGGAGGCCCCCAGGACGAAAAGGATGCCACCGAGACGGGCAAGAAGCCACCCAGGTTACACAAGGAGGCTTCCGATGGGTGGCAGCATATTCTTAATTTGGAAAGCGAGGCCCCCAAGATGGAAGAGGAGGCACCTACAATAGAAAATAAGGAATGATAGAAGTTATTTCTCCGGACGCAAGAGGGAGCCCACATATTGGTAAGAAGGTCTCCGCAGGAATGAAAGAAGGCCACTGAGACCAGCCAGATGAGGCCCATATTTTGGAAGAGGAGGACTCCAGGAGAGAAGATTTGGGACTATGACGCAAAACCGCCTTGCTAAGAGGATAATGAGGCTCCAAACACAGGCGATGAGGCCTCCAAGACTTGAGAGGAGGCCCCTAATTTGAAAAAGAAGTCACCTATGAGAGGCTAGGAGGCCCCAGAAATCAAGAGAGTGTCAAGAATTGGCACGGAGGCACCAGGATTGCAAAGGAGGCCCACAGGATTGCAAAGGAGGCCCCCAGGATTGCAAAGGAGGCCCCCAGGATTGCAAAGAAGGCCCCAGGATTGCAAAGGAGGCCCCAAAAGTGCAAAGGAGGCCCCAGGATTGCAAAGGAGGCCCTCCCCCCCATGATTGCAAAGGAGGCCCCAATACGGGAAGGGAGGCCCCAGAAAATGAGAGGAGGCCCTAAGACGGAAAAGAAAGCCAGTGGATATGACATGGGGTTTCGGAGACGCAAAAGCAGGCCCGAACAATTGATAAGGTTCCACCAAGATAGAAAAGGATGATCCAGAAACGTGGCAGGAGACACCTAATTCGGAAGAGGACGACACAGGGTTGGAAATGAGACCCCATGATGGACAAAGAGGTCCCTAAAACAGTGTCAGCATTCGGAGGTATTTTCGCATCTTTCAGATGCCTTCCATAAGTTCCAGGTTTTCATTGCCTATATTGGTCAATTCCACATTCCTTTGCGGTCTCGCAACTGGCAAGAGATACTGGAGGACTATGTGAATTCTGCCATAAACTCTTGAAATTGCATTGGGTCCCTGGTGCGAATCCGATTATCACTGGTCGAATGCAAATACAGCCAACATATATTTGGTTCTACATGACAAAGTTTTTAATGTGACGCAAAACGGCTTTTGCCATTGTAATCAACGCATAGAAGGGCATGAAATAGCACATCTTAGTTCAAATCGTAGGGGTCCGTGGTCAACGTCCTTGCTAAAAGAGCATCGTCCATTGACCTCTGAAGGTCAAAGTTTCCAATGTGATGGGAAACAACTGCCACTACTGTGATCAGCGAGTCGAGTACTATATGTATGCAAGGTGCCAGGAGACTCGCAGGGGTACGGGTTTAGCGAATCTGAATCTCAGTTGTCGAATGCAAATATAGTGGAGATCCATTTGGCTCTGTAAGGCATATTTTTCAATGTGACGCAAAACGGTTTGCGCCATTGCAATCAGCGCCTAGACGAGCATAACATACCCCAACTTAGTCCAAATCGTAGGGGTCCGGGGTCAACGTCCTTGCTGAAAGAGGATCGTCCTTGACCTCTGGAGGTCAAAGTGTCAAATGTGATGGAAAATGACCACCACAGCTGTGATCAGCGAGCCGAGTACTATATGTATGGGAGGTTTCAGGAGCATCGCAGGGGTCCGGGTGTTTAGCGAATCTGAATCTGAGTGGTCGAAAGTAAATATATGGTGGATATACAGTTGGCTCTGTAGGGCTTATTTTTCAATGTGACGCAAAACGGTTTGCGCCATTGTAATCAGCGCGTGGAAGAGCATAACATATCCCATCTTAGTCCAAATCGTATGGGTCCGGGGTCAACGTCCTTGCTGAAGGACCATCATCCTTGACCTCTGGAGGTCAAAGTTTCCAATGTGATGGGAAATAACTGCCTCTACTGTGATCAGCGAGTCGAGTACTATATGTATGCAAGGTTTCAGGAGAATCGCAGGGGTCCGGGTGTTTAGCGAATCTGAATCTGAGTGGTCGAATGTAAATATGGTGGATATACATTTGGCTCTGTAGGGCTTATTTTACAATGTGACGCAAAATGGTTTTCGCCATTGTAATCAGCACGTAGAAGAGCATTACATACTCCATCTTAGTCCAAATTGTAGGGGTCCGGGGTCAACGTCCTTGCTGGAAGATCATCGTCCTTGACCTCTGGAGGTCAAAGTTTCCAATGTGATGGGAAATAACTGCCACTACTGTGATCAGCGATTCGAGTACTATATGTATGCAAGGTTTCAGGACAATCGCAGGGGTCCGGGTGTTTAGCGAATCTGAATCTGAGTGGTCGAATGTAAATATGGTGGAGATACATTTGGCCTGTAGGGATTATTTTTCAATGTCACGCAAAACGGTTTGCGCCATTGTAATCAGCGTGTGGAAGAGTATAACATATCCCAACTTAGTCCAAATTGTAAGGGTCCAGGGTCAACGTCCTTGGTGAAAGACCATCGTACTTGACCTCGGTAGGTCAAAGTTTCCAATGTGATGGGAAATAACTGCCACTACTGTTATCACCGAGTCGAGTACTATATGTATGCAAGGTTTTAGGAGAATCGCAGGGGTCCGGGTGTTTAGCGAAACCGAATCTGAGTGGTCGAATGTAAATATGGTGGAGATACATTTGGCTCTGTAGGGCTTATTTTTCAATGTGACGCAAAACGGTTTTCGCCATTGTAATCAGCGCGTAGAAGAGCATAACATACCTCAACTTAGTCCAAATTGTAGGGGTCCGGGGTGAACGTCCTTGCTGAAAGACCATCGTCCTTGACCTCTGTAGGTCAAAGTTTCCAATGTGATGGGAAATAACTGCCACTGCTGTTATCAGCGAGCCGAGCACTATATGTATGCAAGGTTTCAGGATAATCGCAGGGGTCCGGGTGTTTAGCGAATCTGAATCTGCGGGGTCGAATGTAAATATGGTGGACATACATTTAGCTCTGTAGGGCTTATTTTTCAATGTGACGCAACACGGTTTTCGCCATTGTAATCAGCGCGTAGAAGAGCATAACATACCCAATCTTAGTCCAAATCGTAGGGGTCCGGGGTCAACGTCCTTGCTGAAAGAGCATCGTCCTTGACCTCTGGAGGTCAAAATTTCCAATGTGACGGAAAATAACTGCCACTACTGTGTTCAGCATGCTGAGTGCTATCTGTGTGCAAGTTTTTAATGGAATCGTAGGGGTCCGGGTTGACGATTTCGAACTTCGATGACCTCTGGAGGTCGAACTTTTCAATGTGATGGAAAATGAATGGTACCACCGTGATGAGCACTATTTGTGCTATCTATGTGCAAGTTTTCGCCGAAATCGTTGGGGTCAGGGTGAATGACCTTGGAATTCGTTGGTCTCTGGAGGTCAAACTTCTCAATGTGATGGAATATAAATGCTATCACTGTGATACGCACCATTGGTACTATCTGTGTGCAATTGTTCATCGAAATCGTAGGGGTCCGAGCTAACGACCTTGAAATTCGATGACCTCTGGAGGTCAAAGTTGTTAATGTGATGGTAAGTAACTGCAACCGCTATAATAAACACTATTAGTACTGCATGTGTGCAAAGTTTTAGCGAAATCGTAGGGGTCCGGGTTCGAATCTAAATCCGAATGTGAATCCGAATATGAAGCTGTCTTGACATACGTTTCTCCTACTCGCGTGTGTCGTCACTCTGGCGGCTGCGTCTGGAAGCTTTCACGCGATGTCTCCCGTTGCGGAAACACTGTTGCCAGAATCAGAGGTTTCCCTGAAATCTAGAGGTTTTGGCCATCCGTTTCAGGGGAAATTTTGAAATCAGAGGTTTTTCGTTTCTAGAGGGAAATCTGGAGGTTTTATAGCACCGCGCATAGAAATGAATTTGTACTGATAATTTGTACTGATATATGCATTTATTTCATGTATTAATTGTCATTTAATTTTCATGTTTTTTGTTGCTTTTCTTTTATTCATTTGTACTCACAAATATATTTTTTATAGTCACAAAACTCAATAATTATTAATCTAAATGTTCTTGATCACACGTTTTCTGTTGCGAAACAAAATATTGTTATCCGCATTCCGCCTGTGACAACATCAAAATAAATAGGGTTTTATGTTGCCTTGGGCTCTGTAGAAATTATAAAGTATTTTGAGTCACAAAATGGGAAAGCATCAGCAATACACCCAACGCTATAAGAAGGAGTGGGAAAGCCAGCACATCTTCAGGGGCTGGATTCAGTCTGTGGAAGGAGATGACTTTCACGCGAGGTGCAAGTGCTGCAAAGCCGTGATCGCCTCGAGGAAAAAAGACCTAGAGGATCATTCCAAAACCACCAAACACAAACGGAATTTTGTGAGTAGTAAATCCACGAAAATCACGGAAGCATTCCCATGCCGAAGTGACGGTCACGGTGATGCCGTGAAGAAGGCGGAGTTGAGGACTACATTGTACATCGCAGAGCATGGGTCAAATGCCTCTGTCGACCATCTGGGTGAGGTGCTGTCAAGTTTGGACCCGAATTCCAAGATTCTAAAAGATTTGAAACTTCATCGCACGAAGTGTTCAGGCATTATAAATAACATTATAGGGCCAGTCATCCATCAAGAACTCCTGGACGATATAAAAGGCTCATACTTTAACCTTATAATAGACGAATCGACCGACGTGTCAGATACACAGTGTCTCGGTGTGATTGTGAGATACTTTAGCAGAAGGCAGAAACGAGTGGTGACTACACTGTATCGCCTCATTGAATTGGAGTCAACGACGGCAGATACAATCACAGAAGCGATCCTGCAGGCACTGGAGCTGGACAACCTGCCCGTGCATCGCCTCCTGGGCATCGGTGTGGACGGTGCCAGCGCCATGGTGGGGCGACACCACTCCGTGAGTACCCGTCTCAGGGAAAAGTTTCCTCACCTGATCGTAGTACGGTGTCTGTGCCACTCGCTACACCTGGCAGCGAGTACGGCATGTGCTGTTCTCCCTCGGCATCTCGACTTCATGGTCCGTGAGACACATAATTGGTTTAGTCATAGTCCTAAACGGCAGAGAGAATACTCAGAACTGTACGCGACCATAAACGACGGTCAGAAAAATCGTAAAATACCGAAGGTGGCCATGACAAGGTGGCTTAGCCGTGGTGATGCCGTAGACAGAGTTTTGGAACAGTATGAAGAACTGAAGTTGACATTCATGCTGGCGAAAGATAGCGAGCGCTTCTACCAAGCTGATCAGCTGTACCAGATGTACAACGATCAGCAAAACCGTCTGTTCTTGACGTTCATGTCCACGCAATTGAAGGCGGTCAACCGGATCAACCGCATCTTCCAAAGCTCAAATCCAGATCCATGTACGCTCCATAAGGACTTGGAAGAGTTCCTCCGGAGCTTGTTGGACCTGGTCGTGATGCCATCCGCTCTAAGAAGTCTGACGTCGGAAGGTCTAATTGCGCTCGATCCATCGCAAAACTTGATCCCAGTTAGGGCCTTGTTTTTCGGGCACGCGTTCAGTATGGAAGAGTGCAACATCCCAGAAGAGTCAGCGATTCCTATCAGGGAGAAGTGCCGCGAGTTTCTCGTGACTCTCGTAGCGGAAGTACAGAGGCGCCTTCCTGAGAACATCGGCATCCTCCCCGATCTCACCAGGCTGTCACCGGAATCTGCACTGAAAGTATGCGGACGCCCGGCTGTGGTACCAATTGCAGCTCACTTCCAGAGTATCGCTGGGAGTCCAGATGATGTTGAGAGACAGTGGAACGCCCTGCATCACGAGGACTGGCAGGACACGGCTGACGGACCTGTGGTGGACAGGGAGAAGTTCTGGTGGGAGGTGGGGGAGAAGAAGATGGCGGATGGAGTCCAGAAGTACCCAAATATATACAAGTTGGGAACAGCAATACTGGGTGCCCCTGTGTCCAACGCATCTGTGGAGCGGCTGTTCTCGCAGATGAATATTGTAAAAACCAAACTCCGGAACAGGATGCAGATCCGTATGATGGAAGCCATTCTGCAAGTCAGGTCCAATCTGCAGGCGATGGGGAAAAACTGTGTAACTTACGACATCCCGGAAAAGATGATCCGTGTGTTCAGAAGTGATGTGATATATGATGGTGAGTGGCCAGAGGGTCTGTAGACTACTCTGTGTGGGTAAAATGTGACCACTGAAAGTACCTATCGTACGAGCTGACCGCGCCTTAAGTTGTGCTTTGTATAATTGTTGCTGGTTTGCTAGCACATGCAGTTGTGTGACCCACATCATACTGATTTGAGCTAATTTGAGCAGAAGGAAGCTATAACCTAGTGTTGTGTAACTTCCCCTGATAAGTTCGTTTGTGTAGATGCGGCAGCACTGAGCACACATGGTGCAATTTAAAGCAATTCCAGTCATCAGTTGTGATACGATGCTAATGTATGTATCCAATCGCATTCACTGCTCACTGGTGTTCCTGATGACCGATTACCACCAATGCGGCCGCCGCCGTGATTGCGATAGTTTATGTGGGAGACGGTATAATCTGACGAAACGTAACTACGGCACTCTAAGTAGGCAGTGATGAGTCCAGGAAAAAACGCGCCCACCCCCCCCCCCCCCCCTCCCCTCTAAGATTCCGATTTCCCCCCAAAATTAGCTTGAACATCCATTTTTTTTCGAAACAAGTATATTTGATAATACAAATGTATGCTTAAACTACATATCACATCTTAAGCTGCTCAAATCAGACGAGTTTGTAAACAAATCGAAGACGGTTTCTGAAATTTCGTTCCACCACATGCGTCGCCTATGCGGAGCCGGGGAGAGGGGAAGATCACGACCCCTTGAAATAAGAAAATTTCACATTACGCCTATGGCATGGTATTGAAAGAACGCGCCCAAAATAGCGTTTGCCCCATCCCCCCCCCCATCACCCCACCCACACCAAACAATCTGCGGTGACGCTTCGTCGCTTATGGCCACAGAAGCGGGCTTCTGAATGCGTCACGCCTCACATACCTAACTGTGATAGTGATAACTACCGACTAAAATCGTGAACAGGACAGTGGAAGAATATGCAAGCGCCTGAAGATCTGAGCCACTTTATTTCTCACAGACGAGCCAGGTACGTGTTCTTTTATTCTTTATGTATGTATGAATCGGATGGGGGTGCACCCCCCCCCGGTCACGCACTTTTTAGTATCCTTAGCATGGGTTGGTATACCCCGGTTACGCTCGGTCCAACCCCCCCCCACCCCTCCATGCAAAACGTAATTTATGGACGGCCGGTAAGGCGCGGATCCAGGAATTCCCCCCAGTGGGGTAGGGGGCGCAATGTTAACTTGTCGAACCGCGTTCCTGCTTGGCGCAGTTTCAGTGCTTTTTTTGCGCGCCCCGGAGCAGCACCCTGCCCCCCCCCCCCATGTATTCGCACCTGGATATCTCGACCCGGCTGGGGCAAGAAATTGCGATCTCTAGCGAACAGAATTTTCAGAGGGAATTCTAGAGGGTTTTTGAAAACATCAGAGGTTTCTAGAGGTTTTGGATACCAAATCTGAAGGTTTTTCATCACGACTGTCTGGCAACAGTGTGCGGAAATACGCCCAGACTGCGCTGTGGCTGAGACAGGATCGGACCGGGCGGCCGTCTGACGTGTATCTCGCTGCAGTTGTCTGCCGTGTGGCTGGACTGTGCTGGCGGAGCGCGGCCAGTCGGGCCTCCCAGTCCAGCACAGCCCGACATTGCCACCTGTCCAGCACGATACATGATTCCATCCATCTGACGGAATCGTCTAATTTCGATGGCGTAAAAGATATTCATTATTAAAGATAGTTGATTTTATTATTATTTTATTTCTGTATTTAAATGTGAATTATCTAAACCTTATCACTAAAGATAAAGAAGATAATTAATTAATTATATACAATAAGTATTTCAGTATCTGGTGAGGTTTCGCCCAAAGCGCATGCACACGCAGCATTTGTTAACACGCGCACTGGAGGGCGGGGGGCGAAATCCGCCCACCCCTCCGGTTTTTGGTACATAACCACAGATTTTACCGGTCGATATACGCCATTTTTTGCGTACTTGCTTATAAATGAACGGCGCGTCGTTTAAAGTAAGAAAAATGGAAATCGACCGAACGTTTTTTCGAGTTAGGGGCCGTTTAATTAAAAAAAAATTCGTAGCGCCAGATCACAAAAATCGGCGCTGATGCGCATCCCGTATATCTGCAAAAGGGAAGTGTTCTTGGCAACACTAGCGACTTGTTTGATGTATATTGATATGCTATATAGTTTCAAGGTCATCTTAGGTCACCGAGATCAAGTCAAGTCAAGTTCATGGCAGGTTAATGAAGCCAAACTTGGTCAACTGGAATGTTGTCATAAATGCACTACTGCTTGTCATTTGTACTGTTTATCATTGCGTTTCCAAACCGTATTCATGTACTTCACTCCTTTTTCGCGAAGCCGATTGCGTCGAGCTGCACGACGGAGCAGTCGGGCGGGCGGCCCGGTTCCGGCAACCGGAACAGGTAACTGACCTGATAAAGTGCTGCTATATAAATGACCTGAGGTCCAATGTCGCGTCTAGCATCTGTATTGCATCATTATAAATGTCCAAAACATCATTGCTACCCATTTTGGAGCATTTAAACACAATCACAGCGATCCACAACAATGACATGCCAAGCCATGCAAAACAAGAATTTTTGTTACAAATATGACCTCATTTGGCCTTGAAGATATTGACCTAAGGTCATGAAATTGCACACAATAGAGTTCACTACTGTACCCATCCACCCTACGAATTTCGTTTATCCAGCTTTAACAGGAGCCGAGATCTTGGGGGGGCGGAATCCGCCCCCCCCTCCAGTGCGCATAATTTTCAGAGGCCCTCCAGGGCGCGTGTTAACTTACAGCGTGCGACCACTGCCTTGGACAACAATTCCCTCATAGGTCCATCACATAAACATAGTACTAGTGATCGGGCATGATATCCAACAGCCACCCAGGTACGTGATACGGCCTTATTGAGTGGCAACAAGTTGGGAGAGACTATTGCTCTACATGTAGAAGGTTTTGAACAAACCAATGACACTATTGTGGATTGTCCAGTTAACCCTCGAGTTCCCGGGGAATGCTAATGTGCAGAAACCAAGCTTCACAGTATCTTAAAAGAGCTGCACAAATTGCCCACTGCTGTTAATGATCTCGGCACCAGATTGGCTCATTCGGTCAGCGTTAACGCACCTACCGAACACGAAAGACATGGTTGTAAATTGAACTGGGGTCTCAAGAATAATACACCCGACGAAAACTTCGGGTCCTGCTCTGTTTGCATGTAACAGAGGGACTTTATTGCACCAAAACGGGAAACAGCTCCAGCGCGCAATTGGCTATATCTGGTGTGAATGTCACCAAACCACATGTTTTCAAGTTTTAGAGTGTGAGGCACGAGACAACTGATACGCAAAAGGTGACAAAATTTAATCTTGCATTGCTGAAAGATTCCCAGGTATTAGATACAGGAAGGCAGGAGCTACACCATTATCTGACAAGGGACGCTGCGCAAAGCATATCACTGGGTGATGACGACCCAACGATATTTTTCAGCTCTTAATGCGTACACTGTTCACTTCTTTGGAAAACGGTCCGATCTTCAAGCTGATAGAACGCAGCGTTCACAGAAGGACGGCACCTAATACCGGCGATGCTGCTTTTTTCAAATCGTCCTCTGGGATGCCAAGCCATTGTCTTCGCTCACGTGGTGATGTGACAATAAGGGACTGCGACACTTGCAATTGAGTGCAGATAAGGTAACTACAGGTAATACCACTCGACGAATTATGCATGCCTGATCCATAGATGTACATGGGGAACCGAAAATGTTTAATCTCTCCATAGATGTCACACGCATGGGTATTGTTATATAAATACAAACATATGGAGTGGGATCCTGATGTCCTCTAGCTCTGTCTAGCTCTCATCTCTGGGGAATGTCATCTCTGAGATGGCCGTCACTCGTCCTCTTCAGCTCTTACGGGTCCTGATCATCCCCCAGGGGCCCTTTCAAGCCCCAAGAGCATCCCAACTCTGTCTGAGTCTCTGACCATCAGGCAATTGGTATATTCATCGGGTGTAAGGAGCCCATTCCAGCTGAGATTGCTTCTTCCAGCTGATATGATCATTCCAGTTCTCGGCGGCCCTCTCTTGCCAGTCCTCAGAGTGCAGGTCTCTGCACGTGGATCTGCACGTCTGGCTCTGGGTCGCCATCCGCCGACACAGGGACCCTCTTTTACGGCTAGGGATCCGCCCTGTCTGGCCGGCATCCCCTCTCCAAAAGCTTGAAACTCCTCTAGCATGCAAGGAGCCTTTAGCTCCTCTGCGGCTTCGGCCCTCATCGGTCAAGGAGCCCTTAATACCGGCTCTGGGTTCTCCCGCAGCTAGGAGTCCTCTCCGTCGGTGCAGGGGCCCTCCTTAGCGATACAGAGCCTCCTCTGTCAGGCCTAGTTGCGTAGCCAAAGTGACGAAGGGGGCAGCCGCCCCCAGAAATGTTGGAGGGGCCCTCAAGCGACCGCTTTGAAGGGCCTGCTTGGCCCTCAAGGCGACGATGCAGGGAGCCCTTAAGGGCCCCTGGGCCGACGTGAAGGGCTCCGGGATGAACGAAAGGAGGCTGGAGCTGACAGAAAGGCTCCCTGGCCGAGGAAGAGACCCACTCCCCAAGCTAACGGAAAGTGTCCTAGGGAAGATGTTGAGGGCCCTTGGCTGCGCTAACGTGAAGGGCTTCTAGATCGACGAGAGTGGCCCCAGGTCGGTGGAAAGGCCCGGGCTGACGGAGAGGGCCTCCATCCAATATGAATAGTCCCTGGGCTGAAGGAGGGGTCCAGGCAAAAGAAATGGACCCTGACGTGATATAGGGGGCCAACATGTTGAAAATGCGGCTGCGTCTTGTCCTGTGCCATCGGAGGCTCACTGAGACGACGGAGGGGGCCTTAGTTTCCGGAAAGGACCTCCTGACGTCAGAAAGGGCTCTTTGGCCGGCGGATTGGGTTCAAGCCGTACGAGGGCTCCTGGCTGATGGAGGGACAGAGACGGAGAAAGAAACAGAGGCAGAGGCAGACACAGAGACAGAAATTTGGTGGAGGTCCATGACATCTGCGTGCAGAAAATCTACGTGCAGAAGACCTACGTTCATACGATTTACATGAACTAAATATACGTGCGTATGATGTATGTGCAATGGTGCATAAGATCTGCGTTTACATGGTCTACGTTCATAAGGTACGGTTCATATGATCTACGTTAATAAGTTATACGTGTAGGAAACTTACGAATACAGAGGAGTGGGTGTGCAGAAGATATACAGAAACAGGAGTGTGTGCTGGAAGTCTATCAAAACGCTGATGTGCATAAGATCTACGTTCATACGACCTACGCGCAGATGGTCTCCGTTCATGAAATACACGTCCAGATATCTACGAAGAAAAAAAACAGAGACATGAAGGTATTTTATGAACCCAAATGTTATGAACCTCCACTAGAATTCTTCCTCTGTCTCCGTCTCTGCCTCTGTCTCTGACTCTTTCTCGGTATATCTCCCTCCATCAGGCCCCAGGAGCCCCTGTGCGGCATGGACCCCGTCCGCCGGCCAGTGTGCAGGATTGCGCAGTAGTGTGCAGGATATATACAGAAGCACTGGGACGTGCAAAATATCTATGTCCATACAGCATACGTGCAGAAGATCTACAAAACAGTGGGGTGTGCATAAGATCTACAAAATGGGAGGGTGTGCAGAAGATCTACAAAATGGGAGATTGTGCAGGAGATCTACAAAAATCCAGTGGTGTGCAGGACATCAACGAAAAGCGCTGGGATGTTCATAGGACCTACAAAAACACACTTGGATATGCATAAGATCTACTACTCTGTTTCGAGCGTAAGTGAGTCTGTTGTCGGCAAAGCATCTGCCAGCAAATGTAAATTGATGACGTCAGTAAGTTAAGATCATGTCTACACCGTTCTCATTTTTGACAACGGTTCGACGGATTTTGAGAACAGTGTTGTGCCAAAACGGCTGGGCGGATTTCGCTAAAATTTTCCCATGTGCTGGTGCGGTTTGGCGGACAGCTTATTGCGCTTGTTTCGGGTTGTGCAGGTCACGTTGGTACGTTCACGCGTCGTCAACCGAGGGCATTTCGACATCAGCTAGCCAGGGCCACAGTATATAACACATCTTGCACGAAGATGAAACTTTATGGAAACACGCCCCCGACAGAGAACTGCGTGCTTTTTTGGTCGGCGGCCGGTTGCGCTGTACCGTGTGACCGTCATGCGCGTGCATCTGTTTTCAGTGGGTCACGTTCGAGCTGAGAGCGGCACGTACCAGAGCTATCAAATTTGGTGAGAGGATAGCCCATCACCAAGGCGATCCGAGCATGTATAATTTGTAGCGTTGGGCGAAGCGTAGTGAGAAGTGAGAATGGGTTGTTCCGAGAATGGGTTGTTCTTCCCAAGTGAGAATGGGTTGTTCCGAATGTATATGTCGTCAATTGGTTTAACGTGTAAAACGTGGATTTTTACATCCGGATATAACAAATTTTAATGCGCCGAATTGGCTCGGTTTCAACCGACATAGCTCGCGAGCCACTGGACCAATCGACACCAGTCCGACACCACGGTGTAGCCAGGACGATCTCCAAACACGGAAGTTCGAACATTATAGCCGCTCGTGGACCGGCACCCGGGGAGGGTGTAAAGAAAAGGAGGCTGCTATCATCGGTTTTGTACGATTGTGTTAGGTGCTGGAAAACAGCTAAAAGTAACGAAACACCGTTGCTGCATTACCCGGTTCCATGCACCGGCTACACTTTTCTGATTGGCCATAGGCACCTGTCGTGTGCTAGTGGGCAGCAATCGAAACAATAGTGAGGTGTCATGGCCAGTAAAACAGGTTCTGTTTCGCACCCGATCAATGTCCCTGCTAGGCCCCATTTTTATTTTATTTTTTAACTCCTCCTACAACCAAGGCGGTCCTGAAACATTGCCAAACATAATTTTCGGCTTTTCAGCCATGTCATTGCATCGATGTATCATTGGGTTTGCTGGAGCATCTTCATCAGGTCAAAAATTATACAGTCGCACGTGCTGCCACGCCAGCAACGTTCCGGTGATAAAGATTTACTAGGCGAATGTAGCGCTGTATGCCGGAAAATGCAGCTGTTTTATAGGGAATATGGAAATGAAGTTCGGAAAGGGCAAAGTAGGTCAGATCAAATGAGGTTTCCTGATATCAGATCAGGTCATGCTAAGTTACGTTAGGTTAGGCTAGGCTACATCATATAATTTTAGGTTACCTCTGTTCAAATCCGCTCGGGAAGGGGGTGGGTGCAGAATGGGACCGTGCATGGTCCTGCACGGTCCATGAGCATTGAGGAACTTTTACGATTTTGAACACACCAACTAATGGAGTTGGTGTACATCTAGACTACACTAATCTAGCCTAACCTAATCTAACCAAACCTAGCCTAACCTAATTTAACCTCACATGACCTCACCTGACCTAAGCAGACTTCATTTGATCTGACCTATCCTGCCCTTCCCAGCTTCTTTGCCATATGCGCATTAGTACAGCTGTATGTCACCGCATACACCATAAGTTATATTGACCTACAAAACCCATCCCACGGAAGCTTCACTGGCGTGGCAGCACGTGCGCATGACAAATGTCAACCGGTGAAGTTTGCTCAAACAAACCCGGCCCATCACATGTGAAGGTTTGAGCGAAATCCACCCCAACCCCGTGCCGTTTTGGTACAGCATGCATTGAAGTAGCACATACAGGCGCACACAAACACACACATATAAACAGACAAAAAAACACAGATTCCCAACAATTTTGGAAAACCGACCGTCATGTAAGAAATCTTCAATTGAGATTTATCGTGACATAGTCACTAAGTTCGATTTACTATTTTCAATAAAAGTAGACCTTGTGAACGAAGACCTTATGCACGTAGATGTTCTTCACGTAGATCTTATGAACGTAGATCTTCTTCACGTAAATCTTACGAACGTATATATTCAGATCTAACCCGTAGTTTACCTATGAGTATTGCTGAGAGGGGCAGTTGTACATTATTTCGTGGGTCCGCATGTCTGAACAAACCTAATTTGTTTACCCACGTGCGATAGAGGAAGTTATTGGGGGCGGGGGAGGGAAAACATGGGAGTCATGGATCTACTGTTTGGAAACTTCAACCATGGAGGGCCGCCCATCGTGGTCGCCACCGATTTTGCAAAGCGGTGATGGGAAGGATTTTATGTAGATCTCTCCATGCAAGCATTCGCGTGAGCGTAATGCTGAAGTTTGCTAAGTTTTCGGAGTACGTATTCTACATTCCCTCAGTGGTGACTCATCCATTTAAATTTGTGTTCTATATGGGAATACAATTATCTTAGCTGTGGCTATACACGTCATTTTGTCACCTTTCGGATCGCGTGTCGTGGGCGGGGTGGGGAAATCAGGGGCGGATCCAGGAAAAGCCATGTGGGGCACCTGTCTGGAGGCGGGCCACTGCGAAAGTACCTGGAGGGGTTCCCCTGGCTAAAAGAAAAGTTCGAGAGGTGAGGAGGGGGTGTACTCGAGCACACTGCAGGGACGCCTTTTCCTTCCAAAGGTAGGGGAACCCGAGCACACTGGAGGGCCGCCTTATCCTTCTAAGGGGTGCCTTTGGTAGAAAAAATCGAGGGGAGGGACGCCTTTTCCTGGCCGGAAGGGCGCCACATTCCATGCAGGAAAGGTTCTCCCAGTGCCCGTCGTATGTGATCATGTGGAGTGGGGGTGGAGGTTCGGGGTGGGAGGTGGTGGGTCAACCACCTAGCGCTTCTAACGGAGATCGTCAGCGATATGCAACAAAAACCTGCGTGACGAGGACTCGCATCTGCTCAGGTGTTGGTAATTGTTGCTGGAGTGACATTACAGAATCAGAGTCAGTTCGAAGTGCAAGCTTAAAACTAACTCTGATTCTGTAAAGCCACTCCGGCAACTCGCTCTCCAAAATCTGTAAAGCACTCCAGTTCTGTAAAGCACTTAAACTCTCTCCAAAGTCTGCCATAAAGCTGGAATTTTTCGATAGGGAGATGGGTTCAGGATTATTGCAATCAGCTTGCACTTAGAACTGACTCTGATTCTGTAAAGCTACTCCAGAATCGGAGTCAGCTCTAAGTGCAAGCTAATTGCAATGATCCAGAATTTCTCGATAGGGAGATGGGTTCAGGATCACTGCAATTAGCTTGCACCTAGAACTGACCCTGATTCTGGAGTGGCTTTACAGAATCAGAGTCAGTTCTAAGTGCAAGCTAATTGCAATGATCCTGAACCCATCTCCATATCCAGAAATTCGAGCTTTATGGCATACTTTGGAGAGAGTTTAAGGTACCCACCTAGAGGGCACAGACGCATGGTGCCTGCGCAACTGATCTTCCTTGGCCAGTTGACAATTGGCCACCCCAGCCGCAGGGGTTAAAAGCGAGCATGTGAAGCGATTCGATCTTGCGCGCTAAGGCTAATTGATTCACTGAGCTAACAGAGCTAACCCATATGTACGAGCGCCGTCGTCCTCAAGTCGTAATCGTTAATCGCATTGGCGATAATAAATAACGTTGTGACAACTCAGTGGAAAGCATTTGCATGGCTAATAATTTTAACATATGCACCGCCGTAACCCAGGATCAAACACGTCATTATCAATTCCTAATCAGACTATGACATGTCTGAAGGAGGTAGATTCGCATTGGAAACCTGCAATTCCCCCAGCTCGAAGCAATTGCAATTCCCCCAGTTCCAGCTCGAAGCAAATGCAAACTGCTCTCCTAGTATTCTATATTTTCAACTTAATGTAAGCAGAACTACCATGTTGATCACTCTTGAATACTGATCACTGGACAGCTCTTGCTTGCGCCTTTCGATCGCAGCAAATCACACATAAAAAAATATACAATGAAGAAAACGCACAGATGGCAACACAAACCGCCGATCACGGGGAGCCACATATTCACTCGTCCCTCCCTGGGAACAGACATGAACACGTGCGCACGTTCGAAAAGCCATGTGATCGAATTTACAGGAGATTCCGACAGTAACAGAACCGCTTTTCGTCGAAATGATGGCGCATGAAGCATTTGCATGGCCAACAATTTTAACACATATGCACAGTCGTGCCCCGGGATCAAACTCGTCATGACCCAATTCTTAACAAGACCATGGCATGTCTGAAAGTAGAAGGATCGAATTGGAAACCTGCAGTTCTCCCATGTTCCAGCTCGAAACATATGCAATCTACTGCCCTAGTATTTTATATTCCAAATTCATATAAGCAAACCCCTACAACGTTGATCACACTTGAATACTGATCACGGGACAGCTCATGCTTGCGCCTTCCGATCGTAGCAAATCACAGCAAAAAACTATACAAGGAAAAAACACATCTTTCGACACAAACCGCCGATCACGGGGAGCCACTGATTAATTCGTCGCCCCATGGGAACAAAACAAAACATGAACACGTGCACACGTTACAAAAGCCGTTTGATCGAATTTACAGGAGATTTCGACAGAAACAGAACCGCTTTTCGTCGAAATGATGTTCCAGGCAGTCACTTTGACCCTTATAGACATCGAGCCGCGACACGTCAACGACACTAATCTGGTCACCCTGCACACGCACAGTCGCCTCGAACTCTGCTCGGCCGGGCACTGTCAACAGCTGGACGACGTACTCGTCGTACGGCTTGCGAGTGTAACTCGTGTCTTGCTCCTTGTACTGTTTCTGCTCCTTCTGGTGGAACGCGCCGGTGACGCTCAGCAGGCTGAGGTGGGCGCACAGCTCGCGCACATCCTGCAGTTTCACTTCGTTGATGTGACGGACAGTGACAAGGGCGCCGGACCGGATGGCGGCCATGTCGACAGCCACCGGGTTTCGAGCGAGGCACACGCACCAGTGGTGGTTGATGCCGGCCGAATCGCACGTTCGGTTGGCTGGCACCGGCTGGAATAGACTGACGCCGCTGTTGTTGACGGCCGGCAGGCGGACGCCGCCGGCGTCGCGCAGCAGGTCGCGCAGCATCTCGTGTGCGTCGTAGAACGTGGTCAGGCGGCGCGAGTTGGCGCGCAGACTGGCCACGCGGTGAGGGTGGCGGGACGAGTACCAGGGCGGCAGCAGCACGTAGAAGAACGGCATGCGAGACTCGTAACCGCCCAGCTCGTACCGCATCACTGGACCAAACCGCATGCCGTGGTCGCTGAAGAAGATCATGATGGACGAGTTGTAGCGCTCTGATTGTCGGTACCACTTGAAGAATGTGATAAGCCGATCCTGCATGTTCTTGATAAATGTCAGAGGTCCCTCGTGGCTGACGGCGCTGCTGAAGAGGAGGCCGAACTGGGGAGCTGATTTTTCCACGGTCATGAAGTCCTCTAGCCACTGCAGCTGAAAATCTATTTGCGACCGTTGGTTGACACAAAATGTTGCTCCGCTTTTTACATACTTGGAATCCTCAATGGCCCTAAACAGTGGCCTCAGGTAAAAGTCAGTAGGAATGACAAAAAAACCTTTCTTTTTGTAGTTAAATGTAGCCAATTTTGGTCCATCCTCGTTGAACATGGTGGCATACCCCAACTCGGAAAATGTCTTCCAAATAAACGGAATGCCATCGAAGGGTTGTAATCGCACGGATTGGTTCTGCGCCAATTGTCCATTACTTTGGCCAGCCAGAAATGGCAACATATTGGGGAAGGTGTTGACGCCCACTTTGGTCAATCCTAACATTGGTATAGCATTGAAATCATGGGATAGGACATTTTCAAGGTCAGGCATATAACGTTTGAAATTCAGACGCGAAATAGAGTCAAGGGCGATGAGATACACATTCAAAATATCACGTGTGCCAGTAACATTTAATGCCACGCCCCCTCTCTGACCCACTTTAGGAAATACGAACGCCTTGAAGTCCTCGTGGATAATTTTGGAAATGTGGTTTTGGCAGAAGCATCTAACTTGTATGAATTCATCATGTATTTTCAGGCTTGTTTCCTCTCCAAAGCAGACTGACTTGTTGCCAAACTGATATTTGTCATCAGACCTTCCTTCAGACGCCCGTGATACGCTTCGGTAGCAGCATTCAATGTTACACAATTGCTTTGCAGATGTACTCTTCTGCATGAATATTCGATGTCCGTCCTGCTCTATTCGCACCATGTATTCTTTCTTGCAGCTAGGAAATCGACGTTCTTTCGCTAGCAATGCAGCGAGGCTTCCATCCCACGGGTGGTAATCCGGTATCCGGCAAGAACTTGAGTCCACCAGCCATCCAGTACGTTGGGGGTATTTCGCTCCGCTATATTGCGAAGTAGGCCTGTACTTTTTTCCTTTGCTTTCCGGTACTTTTTTATCCCACGATTGTGTCCACATTACGCACAGAAGTAGCACGAGAGATAAAGCGCACCGAAATTTTCGGTTATTCACGATGGATGAGCGCAGGTTACACACAGTATTCCTCACCACGGGAATACCCGGAACGTTTGTCTTGGTCATGACCATCTTGGTGTATGATGTAAAGGAAGACTGCTTGGTATAAATATTGCATCCGGAAAATTATAACTTGCGTACTTGGAGTAGGTAGGTACCTAACGCATTCAGCGTCGCCTGCGCCACCTGTGCAAGAAGGCATGGTAAATCACCTTGAACACCTCCGTATTTATTCGTCATCGATGTGGACAGAGAGTTGCTTTGCGGAGCATTAAAGCATTCCGCTCGGCAAAGCTGGAATGCTTTCACTAATGCTTACCCAACACATACAATAGGAAGCAATTTAAAAATGAACGTTGATCAGTGGGTGCCGAATGGGGTGGCAAATGTGTCAGTTGACCCCCACTCCCAATCTGCCAGCGGTGGCATCCCCAGAATCGCACCGGAAGCAGCCCCCAAAATCGCGCTGAGGCTCCAAAGAAAATCCGTTTGGGCCCAAAAAATCGCGCCTTGGCTCCCAGAATTCGAATCGGGAAATCGAAATACATACAGCGAACCCCAGAAAAGCCGACAATTTGCGACGGGGCCCGCCGAAATAGCGCTTAGGGCCGAGCTAAATACAACGCACCACGGAAACTCGCGCCAGGCGTCGCAAAAATAGCGCTCGATACCAATAATAACCAATAATTATCCCCCACAAATTCGTGTTGGTTATACAGAATTACCGTCGGGTTCTCAGAAATTGGCGTCGAATGCCCAAATAAAAACAGCATGGCTACACATGGTCCGAAAAATTCCAGCCACGCAAAATAAGGAGGGATTTCCACAAACAAAATGTCTAAGGCAGGAAAGTCGCCCTGGAACCCCAAGCATAGCACCAGATGCCTGCAAAATCGCCTACGACCTCGAGAAAAAAAAACTTTTAGAAAATCGCGGTGGAACATTACAATATGGCGTCGTGGACCAGGAAATCGGGCCGGGACTCCAATTTTATAAAATGCATAAGAGATCCCATCAAATCGCTCCGACCCTAGACAACTGGCGTCGGTTACCCGGAACCGCTGGCCTCGGCACGCAAAGTGGCACCAGGACGACGAGAAATCGCACCGGAGCCCAAAAATCGCTTTGGGGCTAAAAAAAATGTGCGTCGGGAGCCCCAGTTACGCACAGCGGGACCCTAAGAGCACAACGGGAGGCCAAAAATGTACCGGGGAATCCAAAGCGCACCGGGTCTCGCAGAAAGGAGCAAGGCTTTAAAACAACCGTTTCAGCCAATAATAAGCACACCGGGAGCTCTAAAAAAAACACACACACACACAACGGAGGCCCTCAAAGCACACCGAAGCAATGAGGCCGAATGATATCCTCAAAACTGGCATAGGACAGAACAAAAGCTGTCACGGAAACGCAGAAGCTCCGCATCTAACCGATGTTCGGGTTTGGGCTCAGTTCGGTAGCCAATTTGAGAGGACATTCAGCCAAAGAAATGAGGTGCATCGAAGCTCAGCGGTTATCCGGATTTATTCACCACCACAACATGTGGAAAGAAAAGAAATAATCAGAGAATTGAATTAATCGACATTTGTTTCGGCGAACCCCGTACGAAGCATTCCATGACGTCGAATATAGCACAGGACTACCATGTGACAGCAATTAGCAAAACGTTGGAGGACTAGCAGAAACAGCAGCATCGAACGAAGAGCGAGCGAGCGAATGCGCCAAATCTGCAAGGCAAGGTACACGTGCATGAACGTTGGCGCGGCGGCGACCGGACGTTATAAAGTGGAATGCATGAAATCGGAAAGTTTGTCATCATTAAGCTATTTATACAAATGCAATTTCAGCAGTGTGAGCCGACTTATCAAGGGATACCGAATGCAAAACATTTAAACAGGAGAGATGGGCTGAAATCCGGTGATTCAGAAGCGATGGTGTCAGATCTGGCCCGCTCCACAGTACATGTAAGCTGGTCATTAATTACTTTTTTGTGAAGAAAATCGGTCCCATTGTATATATATTGGTTGACATCCGGGGACTTTTTAATTGGGGCAGGTGGACCCCATCCAAATCCCGCCTTAGGGAAATCTTAGGTACGCCAGTGACGCTGATGACGTCCAGTTCGTATTCCAAGAACATGGATCGTATTCCAATGCGGTCGAGTCAGCCCCAGATAAGTCACAGGGTAAATTTGTCTCAATCATTTTCGGACAGGTCAATATTCTCTTCTCTTCATCGATGAAAATAATTGGTTTTGATGGTAAATAAATTACACACCACACACACACGCACGCACGCACGCACGCACGCACGCACGCACGCACGCACGCACGCACGCACGCACGCACGCACGCACGCACGCACGCACGCACGCACGCACGCACGCACGCACGCACGCACGCACGCATACACACACACATACATACACACACACACATATATACATATACGTATATATATATATATATATATATATATATATATATATATATATATATATATATATATATATATCTATATATATATATATTATGTTCGTCAACTTGGGCGCAGGTCACTTCGGAGGAATATTGTATTCAGAACAGTGATGACGCTTGGATGTTTTCTCAGGTTTCGTTCGATTGACTTATGTTCAGAAAACAGCCAGCTAAAAAAATGATCCAAAGCGCATTAATAGGGCATTTCATGTTAGAACATTAGCCAAATATTTAATCCTCCCCAAGACATCTTCGGTCACCTATGCTAGGTGCTATCATCAAGAGAGGACCGGCGAGCAAGAGGAACGCTATGTGCCGATGACGTGGATTTTGCACATGTCAGGAGAACCAGCTCGTAATGCACGTAAGCTAAAAAGACAAACCGGTGGACTAGAGGCAAGTTGGAATTTGACTTTGGGCGACTCCTTCTCGCAGGAAAACATGTTCAATCCCATGAGCGGCACTGTCACGGTTTGGTTGTGTGAGCCGACGGAATTCGCGAGCCACCAGTCCCTACGTCATCCCCGTATCTTCCCCAGATAACCATCAGCCATAAATGGCGTGGTCAATGACGTCACCAGGACACCACCAGCCGGGGGAAGGGGGGAGAGTGATTTGTAGAGTCGCGCCAGACCATGAAGGTCCTTTGCGGCGCCTTTAAAGCGAGTGTGTTATCCAAGCAAACTAGGAGGCAAGTGCACATTTACGTTAAGGAAGTTTTGCGTTATAGTGTGTGTGACGTTAAGCTGCTCTGAAAGAGAGCTAGGCGGGGGACATCTCACGGAAGTCCAAATGTTGTTAGTTTTACTTTATTCCTCCGCAAGATAATTTGTACCTGGGATGGTGAACGCGATTTTGAGAGTGACGAGAAGTTGATTTTGCCAGGGTGCCGGCATTAGCTTACTCCTGTCGAAGAACACCGAGAAGTCTTCACCGTGCCGACAAGGAGGTAATTATTGACACCGCCTATTACGCCGGCCGCCTCGTGTTGCTTGTTAACAACTGGTTAGTCGAAGCATCCTTTCATGCAAGGATGTCAGTGGGATTAGTACGGTGTTGGCAATTCGGCCCATCTACGTCCGCTGTACCTCTGGTTTGCCGTTTTACGTTATGAATTGCATGACAAATCGGTTCATCTACTTCCGATGGCTCCTCTGGGCTTTACGTCATGCTAAGATTTTGAAGCCAGTGGACTCATCTACGTCCGACGGCACCGCTAGGTAATGAATTATTTCGAATGGGAAAGCAAATCGGCCGTCCGGTGTCATTCGGGGATGGCTATTTCCGTTACTCCTTCAAGTGTACAGCGGGCATGCATTGCGTGTTGAAGTGGGTGCTAGTGTGTGGTGTCTACAATGCTCCTGCTAGTTTTGTGGCGTGCAGATTCTCAAACAGCAATTGAAGGAGTTTTGGGTGCTTGTCACCCAGAAACGATGGAAGCAACAGGATGCTGACCTCTTTTTGGCAGAAGGCCTCAAGCGGTTGTCTTTGAGCGTCAAAGTTTCCAGAGTGTAGCAGGATGTGGCCAATGCTTAATTTGGTGTTGCAGGTGTCGCAGTAATGGGTTGTATATTGGTCATCCTCGAGTTGGCGCTGTGTTGGTTTAGTGCGACCAGTTGTAAGTTAGTGAGGATGAATCCCTTTTCACGATGAGATTGATTTGATGTGTTCCATGTGCCAACCGTTGGTTTGGTGTTGTGGGTATGATTGGATTTGTGTTGTGTAGTGTTGTGTTGTGTTCATGTGGCCTGGTGATGCCGACGTATGTGGTGCTGTAGGAGTGCTTTGCAATCATCTACCGAACATTCCATGCTGGGACAAGTGTTCAATGCTAAGACTTGCTTTGCTAGCCGATCTGCTTCTTCGTTTCCTGTGATGATGGCGTGACCCGGTATCCAGAGGAAGACAAAGTTGTTTACGTCATGGGCCACGAATTTTTGGATTCTGTCAATGAATGGATGTGGACAGCCGTGGGCGTTACTAAATGATTGAAGGACGGATTTTGAATATGATCAAGTTGCTCAGTTTCTAGTTTACGCCTCATGAATATGGAGATAGCGGCCAGAATGGCCAGTGCATTAGTGGAGTTGATGGAATAAAATATCCGGTAGACACTTGGAAAGCCTAAGGCCTGATCAGGTGATGCCGATGCCAACCTTGACCTCGTGTTTCGACCCCTACGTGAATACGAGTGTTTTGTGATTATTTTCATCAGCGAATTTGTGGAACGTGTCAATAATTTTCGCCGATGTCATAGCCAATTTCTTTTTCGAGAGCAAGTGCTCTACCCTTTGTTGGCTGAGTGTCCAGAATGGCACAGTGGATGGTCGAGCTGTAGTAGTTTGCATTGTGAGGTTCAGATCGGTGAGTGCCGTGGCAATTTTAACACTATATGGTAGAAGCTTGCGCCCAAATGGGCTATTGTCAAATTTGTCAAGCGTAAAGCAGCATGGTGCCAGGTTATTTTTCATTGACTTGATTTTAATGTGGTATGGGCACAGTTGTTTGTGTCCTCCTGAAGCGGAGGGGAAGCGTGCTTGATACTATTAGAAGACCGGCCATTGGTGGTGCTGGTGGTGGTGTGGTGCTGAGGGCTCCTGTGGCTGCTTTGGTGCATTTGTTCGGAAATATTTCTACCTTTTTGCTCTGGTTTTGTGAAATGGTGGCAAAGATGATGTTTTTATATTCTGATATGGGTCGTATGATTGATGTGTAGAGTCATAGTAGTGTTTTCCTGTCTCCGCCCCAGTCTATATCTGCAAGTGCACGGAGCACGTTGAAGCACTTCGCGCATCTCTTCGAGATGGTAGTGGTATGTGTGTTGAAACTAAGTTTTTCGCCAAAATTTACTCCAAAGAACTTGCAACCCGGCATCTGTTTGATGTGTTTGCCGCCGATGTTAAGCAGTGCTGTGGGTCTCGGGCGGAGACGACTATATGTGACTTTTGCCAACATTTCTGCGAACAGGGTGAATCCCCATGTCTTGCTCCACTTTGCGAGGTGGTCTAGAGCTGTTAGAATGGTTTCCTCAGCTTTTAAGAAGCATTGTGCTGCTTTCCAAATGGTTATGTCTTCCGCGAAAAGTAAATACTGAAGTCACGTGTAGGTGTGATCAGCAAGTATGTCGTTAATAGCGATGAGGAAGAGGCTCGGTGAGAGCACGCTCCCCTGTGCCAGGCCCTGATTCTGAGGTGTAGTATTTGATGTGACGCTGACGCATCGCACCTAAGGGGAGTTGTTTTGGCTCTGAGGAAGTTCAGAATGAAGTGTGCCATGTGTCTCCGTAGGCCTGTCTTGTGGAGTTTGTGTGTTAGTGCGTACTTGTGTACTCGGTGAAATGCGGCAGTGATGTTTAAGTAGGCAGCTATTGTTGTGCGTCTGATGCGGAGATCACGTGCTGTCGTCGTGCACTTGCCTAATGGGATTGTCTGCTGTTGATTTTTGACACTGGAAGCCGCATTGAAATTCGCCGATCAGGTAGTTCTTTTCTAGAATGAGTCTCAACCTTGTATTGACCATGCGCTCGATCAGCTCACAAGCGCAGCTAGTAAGTGAGATACGCTTGTAGCATTTTGGGGAGGAACGACCTTTTTGTGGCTTTGACAATGGAATAAATACACTTTCCCACCAGGAGGCAGGAAAGTTGTCGCTTTGTTAGGGATCGTTAATTGTTGCTAGTAGGTACGTTAGATAATATTTGCTATAGGATGTTTATAAAAATGGTAATGAATGTCGTCCGGCCCAACTGACGTGCTTCCAGACCTGATAAGGGCAAGGTTTAATTCGTGCATAGTGAATGATTCGTTGCAGTTTACTGTGTTGTTGGAGTTTAATTTTTCTTTGGTGGTAAGGGCGTCTGGATAGTTTATTACAGTGGTGTCGTGTTGTTGCCATACACGCTGGCGTAATGTGGTTTAAAGTGGCCTAAGACTTGTGGGTCAGTAATGGACTGTCCTTCCACTGTCAACTGGGAAAAGTGGCCTTGTGGTGGGCCTTCCAGGTTGAAACGCTTATCAGGTCCCAGTTTCTGCCGGTAGGGGTGAACCTATTGCATTGAGACGCAAAGGACTGCCAAACGTGCTAGCGTGCTGGTCTAATTGTGTACCGGCAGTGTTTTTCTTTTTAGATTGTCTGCTGCCTATAGGTGCGCTTCGCACTCACATCCATTGTATTGTTTATAGGCAGGAAGCCGTGTGACGATTTTCCCTTGACAGTCCTGGGTCCACCATAGCGTCGATGCCTTTTTCCTAGGCAAATTACATTTTAGGACTCAGGCATGTACTGCTGAGCTGATGGCCCTTAGTATTGTTTCGATTTTGCTGGTCTTTGAAGTTGTTTGATGTCCACTTGATCCTCGAGTTTGAGACGCACCACTGTAGTTCGCGGTCTCTAGTGTCCGTTCGACTGTTCTCCTAGGAGGGATGTTTAGCGTGAAAGTCTCCCTCGATTAAAACTGGTCGTGGAAATTGGAGCAGCAAGTCTTTCAGCTCCTGTAGTGTGGGGGTAGCAGCTAACGGTGAAATGCATAGTGAGATGACGGTGGCTTGGCAATGGGCAATTTTGAGGCGGATTGCTACGCAGTTCAGGGGATATTTTATAGTTACTCGATGATGTGGAATGCTGTATGCGATGAATATGACTGCGCCCCATTTCCGAAGTAGACCATTTAGGTTATCGATATGTCTAGTGCAACCTGGAATGCTGTTCCAAATAGAGTGGGTCTCGAAAGTGGGTTTCTTGGTGCGTGGCTAGTAATGGTCTTTATTGCACGAGTTCTCATTTAAATTCGACGAATTTGCCTGGGAGGCCACCGGTATTCCACTGTTCAAAAAGTCCAAGCGTGATTGTGTTTGCTGGTGTTCCTACACTGGAGTGGTATCGGTGCCGTGTTGGTGTTGGTGGTGGTGGGGGGGGGGGAGGAGGTTGGAACCGGTGGACCTGCGTCCACCGGGTGCGTGGTGGTGCGTGGTGAGGGAGGCAGATGTGGCAGCCTGGATCTGGACGCACGGGTTCTGGGGTGGGTGTGTGGGGGTGGGGTATGGGGGATTTTGTTTTGATGAGATTTGTGCTTGGAAGGTGCGGGAGGTTCGGACGGGATTGCTTGGTTTCGGGTTGTGGGTTCGGGCTGGACGGGCTTGACAGGCGTGGTGGACTCGGTCTGGGTGGTGATATCCGACGGGGTTTGGGTGGTTGCGCAAGGGTTGCGCAGGGGTTGCGCAGGGGTCGGTCTGACAGGAGACAGTGGCCATGGGCTTGTGGGCGGTCTGTGTGGAGGCTGGGGTGGCCTTGAGGCTAGGCCTTGATTTGGGCTGGCCGGATGGGTGGGGCAGGGGCCGTGGGCCTGGGGGAGGGAATAGTGGGAAGGCGTCAGGGTGGCGGGGCCGGGGAGGGCCCTGGCCTGTGGTAGGCGGTATGGCCAGGTCCCGTGAGGGACGGGGGTACCCGTGAGGGAGAGGATGGAGACCAGTTCTGGGTCTGAGGGGTAGTGGGGTGGAATGAGGCCGGGTCTGAGATAGGGGTGGATGTGGGAGGAGGCCGCGCCCAAGGTTGGGTGGTGGTGGGCGTAAGCCTGGCCTGAGGTGTGGTGGATGCAGGAGGAAGCCGGGTCCGCGGTGGGGTGGGCGTGGGAGGAGGCCGAAACAGCGGTGGAGTGGGTGCGGGAGGAAGCCAGGTCTGCGGTGAAGTGGACGTGGGAGGAGGCTGGGTCTAGGTTGTTTAGGTAGGCGTAATCTTATCATAACTTACTGCGCTGTTGCCTGGGGAAGTACTTATCACGCTAGGACTGATGAGGTTAAAAAGCTGCGGACATGTGTTATCTATTTTTGGGGGACAAAAATACTGTTGCATTTACACATTATATTACTAACACGAACGAAAAGCACGATGAAAAAAATGATTCCTAGCCACGAAGGTTCGCTCGACCCAACCACGCACAGTTCGAAGAAGACAGCGCTCTGCCGGAGAGCTCCCTAACTATTTGCGGCGCAGGCGTTGAAGCGATCGGCGACATGTCCGCGGCACACTTCGGTCCAACAGGCACGTTATCTGACCATATCATTCTCCCCACGAAAAAGAAACACCACCGATTGAATTATCAGATGCGACACTAGCTCCACCAGTGAAGGTCATTTACAAGAAAACAGCGCGTTAACCTGCGTCGCACGTACACACTTACTGAAAACGCACGGCTAAGTTGCAGCGAAGCAATTACTACTACGAACATTCTAACACTACCACAAACTCTACAGATCCAAACGCTGCACGGGTCCCACGCGTCTCCCGCTGCGGGTACGATACGGCGAGATCTCCGCAGACATATGTTCAACACTATCATTCCCGGTACTGGACGGGCTCATCACAGAATGAGCCGCCCCGAGCACCGGTGACTGGACGACAGTCGGAGACAAGGCGTCACGGTCACCTTTCGCATCACACGACCTCAGCACGGGCTCCGTAACATCGAGAACAGGCAACTGGACGGCGACGACCTGTGTTAGCATCAACCTTGTGACCATGTTAGCATCAACAATGACCTTGTGTCCCTGGTACCTGCAGGCAGCACTCAGCTGTTCTAAACACAGCCAGAGCCACCTGCCCTGCACCAACCACCTTCTTAGAGCTGGGCCTAAGCTTCAGTTTGTTGGTCTGATACTGCCTGTGAGATCAGAGTTCTTTCACTGCCACTATCAACCACCCCTTGAATTGGGCAGCCATTCACCATCACATCCAACTTGTATGATGTGCCTACCACCACTCGCCTTGTAGGAGCACAATGCTTTGCTATGTGCCCCACCATGTGGCACTTTCGGCATCTTGTGCGACATGCAGCTGCCTTATGCCCTTTCAGAGTGCACTTGCTGCACACATCCTAACGATCTTTGCGATCAAGAGCTGGATAATCCTTGTCCACATGGTCCACTTTTTGGCAAGCATAGCAGCGTCTCTGGGTGGCACCCATCCTATGCTCTTGAACTCGTTTCGCAGAACATGACTGTGCCTGCACCGCTTGCAGCAGAACCAGCTTATGCACCAACTCATCAATATGGATGAGTTTTCCTCAAGCAGTCGCTGCTTCCACTCTGCAGGTGCTCCCTTCATCGTATGTAGAATCAGTAGGCGGTCCAGTGATTCTCGAGTCAGTTCAGGCATCACAGACAGCAGTTGGCACCTGACACATTCCACAAACTCTCTGGGTGACTGACCCACCTTGAGCGCCTTTGTATCCAGGCCTTGAGGGATCTGATAATTGAGAACTTATGGCTGAAGAGCCCTCAACACCACTGCTTCAATTCTCCTACCAATTTCTTCACGATCAGGATCCCGGACGACCTCTTTTTCCACGAGGTCCGCAAGCCATCGAGCACGTGGACTAGCCCACATAATGAAGCACAAGTCGAAAGCTGTGGCAGTTTCCATCCCCAAAACTCGAACAAAGCGATAGAATTGAGTTAAAAATGGTCCAGGCTGCTCAAGCTCAAAAAGAGGCATCGGCAGTCCTGAAACGCCGCTTTTCATCATGTCTGCTTCTGTTTTCATCTGCTTTTTTCTTCGTCACAACTCCGCCGTTTCGTGCTATGGCATCACTTCGCCGACACTGCGACGACAGCCATCTTGCTTGCGCGGTCCACTACTATGCGAAGTAACTAATCAAAGTCTACGTTGGTTGCGACAGAAACTTGAGTATATCCCACCGCTGAATGTTTCATTGACTCCTTATATTACTAGCACGAACGAAAAGCGCGATGAAAAAAACAAACAATGATTCCTAGCCACGAAGGCCCGCTCGACTCAACCACACACAGTTCGGAGAAGAGAGCGCCGAAATTTGGCATACCTTTTCCCACATCAATTTGGCATGGTGTGTCAAAATTTTGAGGTCAGGTCATCTTGGGTCAACGAGTTAGTTAGCTTCAAGTGAGGTCTCCTCCAGAAAAGTTCAACCAGTCGTCACGCTTTAACGGATAAAGATATGTTAATGTAACTTTCAGCGTTTGCTTATCCTTAGGGCCGAAACAAAACGCACCGGAGGATTTTTTTTTCGCTTTTGATTACTTATTAGTTTTGCATATTTGCCCATTAGGGCTAAAATCGAAGATTATGGCTAAAGTAAGCATTTTTATAAAAGCAAGTGGACTTCGAAGAACGTTTTTTGGTACGCTCTACCCATTATGAAAATAAAAATTAAAGAAAATTAAAAACTAAAAACTTCGAAGTTTCAAAAAATTAAAATTGTGATTTTTGGGTGGGCAGAAATATGATGGCCATGGTCGATTTCGCCTTCCTTTTCTGATTCCAAATATTTTTGTTTCTCAAATCTCCCCCAAAATGAATTTTCCAGAGCCAAAAACATGATGCAAGTCATGAAACCCTAGGCCCCTAGTGACGTCACTTTTGGGAATTTAATTTTGGGGCTGGTTTCTGGCTTTACTCGTCGAGCGCTTTCCGATGACACCTCTTTCGTTTTCGTGCAACGCTTAGTTTGGAGATTAGAGGGGGAGGGGGGGGTGTATCAACCCCCGAGAGGATATGACCGGAAAGACGGGGAGGGTTAACTGTGGGGTGACTTCTGTCTGCCTCCTGTGTTGTTTAACTTCCTATAGGAATCGTGCAACTTGCCCTGTAATGCGGAGTGCTCTGCAGGATAAGTTAAAGGTGAAAACCAGAGTGAAAGGCTTGAGTTAATAGTACGGCGGTGCATTTATTGTGCCACGCTGCGTTTCACAGTCAATTAATTTATTGGCCGGATAATAAGCAATCTTTACGCACTGATTCTCCAAAATATTCCATGTACTCGCTCACCGCACATATCCCGGTGGCTCTGTGGCGATTTACACCAGTTGAGATTTGTTGGGGGCCCACATACGTTGTGAAAACGCCACCGGATTTCGACCATTATTTTTTAAAGCGGCCCTTTTTTAATAAAAATAAGTAGCGATATATTAATTTTCCTGTAGAGGGTCATCAACCTACCTCTATGGATTCCAAGTCACCCGATTTCAGCCCTTTCACCCTGTTGAAGTTATTTCTGGTATCCCTTAAATAAGCCCACACTGCTAAAATTACACTTGGACAAATCGCTTCATCACTTAATAGTGCAAAATTTTTCTATTTTACACCTGTTAGTTCAATCTATAACGCCAGGTTGCCACTAAGCCAACGTTCTTGTACGTGTACACCCGCATTGCGGGTTCTGCGCATTCGCCACCACGCGTTACGCGAAATTCTGCGGTTCTGCGAGGTTCCCTACGTTTTGCAGCTTTTGCTAATTGCTGCCATATGGTAGTCTTGTGCCATATTTTACGTCATAGAATACTGCGTAAACCGCTCCTTGGGAAAACCGGATGAATTTAATTCAAATATAACTTTTCTTCTTCTCACATTTTCTAGTGTAAAAGAAATCCGGATATCCCACTGAGCTTCGATGCATGTCATCATTTTGTTTGCAGGTGCTCGCAGATTAGCTACCGAGCCGAGGCGCTGCTGCTGGTTCGATATTTATTTTTGGGCTCCCGGCGTTTTACTTCGTCTCACGTGCTTTAGGGCCGCGAAGCATTTTTACGAATTGCCTGACACGTTTTTAAGGCCCCGGCGCTATATAACGCTTTGTTGCTTTTTGTGAACTCATGGTGTCTTTGAGGGACCTGTGTGTTTTCGCTGGCCCCGATGTGTTTATTTAGTGTTCGATGCGCTTTGTGATGAATGCCAACATTTTGGAGTCCCCGAGGTGATGAGCCACCTTTTCTTTAGTTTCAATATTCTGTATTATTTTTCGTAGATCAAAGTCTGCCTTCGGGCGATTGTCGTATCACTGATGTTCAACCACGATACAAAATGTCCTTCAGTTTTGTTTAGGTCCCCTAGCTCTCTAATGGCCCACTCCGACGCTAAGAGAGAGGATCACGTGTCCCTTGTCCCTCACTCCTTGTGTGCGCCTATTCTTCACACACGGAAAAGATTCGTGCTAAAATAATGAAGCCATGTTCCCCTGCACACAGAAATATAGTACACCAGTCAGGTTTAAACTACAATTGATTTGCTTTTGAAATCCCCTCATTTTGGTGTTCTTTGGAATTTAACGGAGTTTTGAAAGCGATTGAAAGAAGATAAACAGTAAATATTTGCTTTTGATACGTTCACATTTCTAAACAAACGAAAAACATACCTAAAAATACCGAACTAGGATAAGTGCTTTACATCGATCCTATTTATCTACTCGTATTTACTGCAACGGCCCCCTCTGGAGGATCCGTGACACGAGTCAAAAGTTATCATGTGCCCCTCTGAAGTCTCCATCGAATCCCTGTACCAAAACCTAAGTACCTAAATGGAAACTGGGTAAATTTCCAGAACTAGGTAAAATGCGATTTTTTGGATTTTTTTTTTTAATACAGGGTACCTTAACGTAAAAATCATGATGCGACCACTCATTTTCTCCGCAAATGATTACTTTTAAGTCAGCGACTTAAAAGTACTTTTAAGCCAGCGTGTTTTGACACGCCGCGTTACAAGACACTCCCACCTGCACCTGCTCGCGCGAAAATGGCAGGGCCTCGAACAATTTGGACAAATTACCTCGTTTGAAAGTACACCGTGTTTTCTGAAAAATTATAAGCTTGCCTGATTATCTTCAAAAGAAAGTTTAATAATTTTGTGAGGAACTGGACTGCAACCGGGGCACAATGAAGCCATTATTACACTGCCGTGTTCTGCTTACGGTCAAGAGTTCAAAAATTAAATATGAATATATAAATAATACAACAAAATAAAATAACCAACCTAACCTAACCTAGACTAAGATAACGTAGCATAATATATAAAATATATTATATCATAATATAATCTAACCAAACCTAACCTAACCTAACCGGAAAACCAGAATTATCCGAAATTTTTTTTCGGCCATGACGTCATCAAATATATTTAAATAAAATAATACAGCATCGCAAGGAATGTCGACGCCACCCTTATCGACGGTGGCTGGCGCGGCGTGTTGCGAGCATATGCGTTCTCGGAGATAATGTCGAATTAAGGCAGAAACATAAGGTTTTCGATGTCAAAGAGTATCAAATCCAGTGGCTGAAGTGTTGAATGTCTTCTTTATCACGTCTGTGACACACCAGGTACGGATAATTATACGCGATGTGCTATGTTTGCAGAGTGAAGATTATGGTCGTGTATTTGTTTGCCAACTGAAAAGTAATCATTTGCGGAGAAAATGAGTGGTCGCATCATGATTTTTACATTAAAATACCCCGTATTCAAACAAAAAAAATCAAAAAAAATCGCATTTTACCTAGTTCTGTAATAATACCGGAAAGGGTAGTCTAGTATTTGCATGAAGCATCCAAGGGGCGTATACGTACGCATTACGTACCGGTTTACGTACTGTTCAGCAGCTTGTCCGCAGCCAAGCAGACCGCGCTGCTCGCTGCACCACTGCCGCCACACTGCTCACGTATCAGGCTGCTCTCGGCGACAGTCCTGCTATCTCGGCGGTGGGGAGGGTCTAAAAAACAGACATCATCTCACATACACCGACTGACATACACCATCTCGCAGACATGGATGATCTCGGCAACCGCTCAGTCGATCTTAATAAAACCTTCACCAAACGATCGCCCGTGTGCCAGAGGCGTGCGGTTTGCTCTTTCGTGACCTTGGGTCAGGTCAAAGGTCACCAAATTGCAGAAAAACAAAAAAATCGAACATTTAGAAATGGATGATCTTAATGAAACCTTCACCAAACGATCGGCCGTGCGCCAGAGGCCTTCTGTTTGTACTTTCGTGACCTTGGGTCAGGTCAAAGGTCACCAAATCGCCGAAAAACATGATTTTTGGCTCACAGACATGGATGATCTCGGCAACCGCTGGGTCGATCTTAGTGAATCATTCACCAAACGATCGGCCGTGTGCCAGAGGCGTGCGGTTTGCACTTTCGTGACCTTGGGTCAGGTCAAAGGTCACCAAATCGCCGAAAAAACATGATTTTTGGCTCACAGACATGGATGATCTCGGCAACCGCTGGGTGACTTGTGAAAAACTCGCGGAAGCGTGCGGTTTGTTTCGTTGGTAAAAACATTTTTGTATGTGATCTCGGCAACCGCTGGATCGATCTTTGTGAAACCTTCACCAAACGATCGGTCGTGTGCCATAGGCGTGCGGTTTGCACTTTCGTGACCTTGGGTCAGGTCAAAGGTCACCAAATGGCCGAAAAACATGATTTTTGGCTCACAGACATGGATGATCTTAGTTAAACCTTCACCAAACGATCGGCCGTGTGCCAGAAGCGTGCGGTTTGCACTTTCGTGACCTTGGGTCAGGTCAAAGGTCATCAAATTGCCGAAAAACCAAAACATTTAACTTACAGACATGGATGCTCTCGGCAACCGCTGGATCGATCTTAGTGAAACCTTCACCAAACGATCGGCCGTGTGCCAGAGGCGTGCGGTTTGCACTTTCGTCGCCTTGGGTCAAGTCAAAGGTCACCGTATCGTCGAAGAACCAAAAAATTGTTTCTCGCAGACATGGATGATCTCGGCAACCGCTGGATCGATCTTAGTGAAACCTTCACCAAACGATCGGCCGTGTACCAGAGGCGTGCGGTTTGCACTTTCGTCGCCTTGGATCAAGTCAAAGGTCACCGGATCGTCGAAGAACCAACAAATAGTTTCTCGCAGACATGGATGATCTCGGCAACCGCTAGATCGATCTTAGTGAAACCTTCACCAAACGATCGGCCGTGTGCCAGAGGTGTGCGGTTTGCACTTTCGTAACCCTGCGTCAGGTCAAAGGTCACCAGATCGCCGAAGAACCAAAAAATAGTTTCTCACAGACATGGATGATCTCGGCAACCGCTGGATCGATCTTAGTGACGACGACGAATCAGCTTGGTCAATGAAAGGGCAGTAAAGACCGTTGGACTTTCAACTAGTTATCATGCAAGCAGAGGAAAACTAGAAAATCACAACCACGCTCTGCTCCTTGCCTACACTGGTTGCCGTTGTCCCGGATCTAATCGAAGTTCTCTGCAACAGGTACGGTAACACGCATCTGATCCAACTGGTACTGTGGTACCGTTAGTTGGGCCAGCAGACGACTGCCGCACCGGCCACTTGCCGCGAGGTGAAGGGAAGGCCCAGGAAGTCTGACGACCTGGCACCAGCATGTGGTGACCCACATAACCACAGCCGTTGTCGATACATCACCAGGTTTGGTGACCTGACCCGGAGTTACCACAGCCACGCGACGTTGGACAGCCGCCGTCACTACTAGTCTTCTACCGGCTTGCCGATACCTCATCGAGAAAACCGCGAGTCCAGGCTACCTGAAATCCTTTTCAAAATCCCCTCCGATTTTGACCCCCAATAGGGCTTTATCATAGCTAAATGATCTACCATGGTCGGTGCGCCCTAACACCCAAATCACACAGGGCTGTATCATAAAGTCATACAATATCGCCGTATGTTTTCTGTTTGCTATGTGTGTTGATCGACGAGTAGATGGAGAAGCAAACGGAATGAGTTGTGGAGAAGCAAAACGCAGCTATGATGGCAAACGTGGAAATATTACGAGGCTATGATGGCTCAAATGAAACAGCAAATGGAGATGTTGAAATAAATGCTCATCAACTCAACGCATGTAAACCTGATGTCCTTGGTGACACTATGTTGTGTGTCGGTGTTGTGTGTGTGTCGCGTGTGTTGACGCGGACCGTGGTTTATGGCTATATCACCACGGATGCGCGACCCATTACCGTCTGTTCGCCCCGACAGAGCCGGTCGCGTGAGAGCAGGGCTCTAGACAACAGCGTGTCTAGCCAGGCCGTGCATAGCGAATACAGAGACCGTGATCGTACAGTGTACTGGTAGCGGACAGTGAGAATCGAGCGTACACCACCACAGTTGGAATGTATATGGCAGTCAAAATCGTTTCCCATTTACCTGGCCTTCACGTCCACATCCACTTAACGATCTCTGTTCCCCGGAACCCAGCACAACCTTCGACCTCCCCGCCCCTTCCGCCTGGTGAAGACGAGCTGACATCCGATCGGCAGGTCAGCGCGTGCTTGACCGGATCATCGAGCTGGATGAGTCGGTCCAGCTCACTTCATCATGGGCCACAGACAGCTCATGATGGCAAACAGATGCCTGAGTATCATGACTGGACGGAGTGTCTGATCACGTGGACTGGTCAACCAACACTCAGACGTCGTGCATAAGAGGACTACTACGTCACCTGGTGATGGCGCGAGGTCACCCCACCCGGAGAAGACTCCTCGCAATGCGTGTTGTGCGCGTGTCTCGAGACCTCCACGTCACGTTGCCGTTACCGGTCACGTTACCACGTAATTAATATGTAACGTGGAGTGAGCCGGAGTTGAGCGGTAAGACGTTGGGCGGTTGTGCGTCAATGATGCATGTAGATACTTTAAGATCGAATTTTGCAAGACCACGCTTCGTCGTATGCTTCAGTTGCTGGTGAAACCGTTGTATAACAACCTGTTGCTGTTTGGTTAGTTATCACCCAGGCTAATACAGGGTCAGTAAGGCTGTTCGACTTTCAACCAGTTATCGTACACGCGAGGCGAATACTATACTATCCCGACATATCACTGACATGTCGGGCGATCTGTAAGCCAAACAAAATTGTTTTGTTTGGCTCGTACAAAAATTTTTTAAAAAAATAAATAGTTTGGTCGAGGTTTCAGATCGAGTCAGCGGTTACCGAGATCGTCCATGTCTGCGAGGATTTTATTTTGGTTCTTAGGCGATCGGGTGACCTTTGACTTGACGCAGGGTCACTAAAGTGCAAACCGCACTCCTCTGGCACACTTCCGATCGTCAGGTGCATGTTTCATTAAGATCGTTCCAGCGGTTGCCTAGATCATCCATGTCTGCGAGAAACTATTTTTTGGTTCTTCGGCGATCCGGTGACCTTTGACTTGCCCCAAGGCCACGAAAGTGCAAACCACACGCTTCTGCCACACGGCCGATCGTTTGGTGAATGTTCACTAAGATCGACCCAGCGGTTGCCGAGATCATCAATGTCTGTGAGCCAAAAATCATGTTTTTCGGCCATTTGGTGACCTTTGACCTGACCCAAGGTCACGAAGGTGCAAACCGAACGCCTATTGCACACGGCCGATCGCTTGGTGAAGGTTTCACAAACATCGATCCAGCGGTTGCCGAGATCATCCGTTTTTGGCGTGGGACCTGCTGACTCAGGTCGGCAAAAATCATGTTTTTCGGCCGATCGTTTGGTGAAGGATTCACTAAAATGGATAAGGAGGTTGCCGAGATCATCCATGTCTGCGAGAAACTATTTGTTGGTTTTCGACGACACCGGTGACCTTTGACTTGACCAAGGCGACGAAAGTGCAAACCGCACGCTTTTGCCACACGGCCGATCGTTTGGTGAAGGATTCACTAAGATCGATCCAGCGGTTGCCGAGATCATCCATGTCTGCGAGAAACTATTTTTTGGTTCTTCGACGATCCGGTGACCTTTGACTTGACCCAAGGCGACGAAAGTGCAAACCGCACGCCTCTGGCACATGGCCGATCGTTTGGTGAAGGTTTCACTAAGATCGATCCACCGGTTGCCGAGATCATCCATGTCTGCGAGAAACTATTTTTGGTTCTTCGACGATCCGGTGACCTTTGACTTGACCCAAGGCGACGAAAGTGCAAACCGCACGCCTCTGGCACACGGCCGATCGTTTGGTGAAGGTTTCACTAAGATCGATCCAGCGGTTGCCGAGATCATCCATGTCTGTAAGTTAAATGTTTTGGTTTTTCGGCAATTTGATGACCTTTGACCTGACCTAAGGTCACGAAAGTGCAAACCGCACGCTTCTGGCACACGGCCGATCGTTTGGTGAAGGTTTAACTAAGATCATCCATGTCTGTGAGCCAAAAATCATGTTTTTCGGCCATTTGGTGACCTTTGACCTGACCCAAGGTCACGAAAGTGCAAACCGCACGCCTATGGCACACGACCGATCGTTTGGTGAAGGTTTCACAAAGATCGATCCAGCGGTTGCCGAGATCATCCATGTCTGTGAGCCAAAAATCATGTTTTTCGGCGATTTGGTGACCTTTGACCTGACCCAAGATCACGAAAGTGCAAACCGCACGCCTCTGGCACACGGCCGATCGTTTGGTGAAGGTTTCATTAAGATCATCCATTTCTAAATGTTCGATTTTTTGTTTTTCTGCAATTTGGTGACCTTTGACCTGACCCAAGGTCACGAAAGTCCAAACCGCACGCCTCTGGCACACGTGCGATCGTTTAGTGAAGGTTTTATTAAGAACGACCGAGCGGTTGCCGAGATCATCCATGTCTGCGAGATGGTGTATGTCAGTCGGTGTATGTGAGATGGTGTCTGGTGGTATTTTTAGTTCTTCGGCAATCTGGTGACCTTTGACTTAACCCAAGGCCACGAAAGTGCAAATCGCACACCTCTGGCACACGTCCGATCGTTTGGTGAAGGTTTCACTAAGATCGATCCAGCGGTTGCCGAAATCATCCATGTCTGCGAGAAACTATTTGTTGGTTCTTCGACGATCCGGTGACCTTTGACTTGACCCAAGGCGACGAAAGTGCAAACCGCACGCCTCTGGTACACGGCCGATCGTTTGGTGAAGGTTTCACTAAGATCGATCCAGCGGTTGCCGAGAGCATCCATGTCTGTAAGTTAAATGTTTTGGTTTTTCGGCAATTTGATGACCTTTGACCTGACCCAAGGTCACGAAAGTGCAAACCGCACGCTTCTGGCACACGGCCGATCGTTTGGTGAAGGTTTAACTAAGATCATCCATGTCTGTGAGCCAAAAATCATGTTTTCGGCCATTTGGTGACCTTTGACCTGACCCAAGGTCACGAAAGTGCAAACCGCACGCCTATGGCACACGACCGATCGTTTGGTGAAGGTTTCACAAAGATCGATCCAGCGGTTGCCGAGATCATCCATGTCTGTGAGCCAAAAATCATGTTTTTCGGCGATTTGGTAACCTTTGACCTGACCCAAGATCACGAAAGTGCAAACCGCACGCCTCTGGCACACAGCCGATCGTTTGGTGAATGATTCACTAAGATCGACCCAGCGGTTGCCGAGATCGTCCATGTCTGTGAGCCAAAAATCATGTTTTTCGGCGATTTGGTGACCTTTGACCTGACCCAAGGTCACGAAAGTGCAAACCGCACGCCTCTGGCACACGGCCGATCGTTTGGTGAATGATTCACTAAGATCGACGCAGCGGTTGCCGAGATCATCCATGTCTGTGAGCCAAAAATCATGTTTTTCGGCGATTTGGTGACCTTTGACCTGACCCAAGGTCACGAAAGTACAAACCGAAGGCCTCTGGCGCACGGCCGATCGTTTGGTGAAGGTTTCATTAAGATCATCCATTTCTAAATGTTCGATTTTTTTGTTTTTCTGCAATTTGGTGACCTTTGACCAGACCCAAGGTCACGAAAGTGCAAACCGGACGCCTCTGGCACACGGGCGATCGTTTGGTGAAGGTTTTATTAAGATCGACTGAGCGGTTGCCGAGATCATCCATGTCTGCGAGATGGTGTATGTCAGTCGGTGTATGTGAGATGGTGTCTGTTTTTTAGATCCTCCCGCGGGGCCGGTGCTGCCAAGTCGGGAAAGTCACCGCCAAACTGACGCCGCTCGGGCGCTGATTTCAAGACTTCTCGTTCGGCTGGCCGTCCTGTTCGCGAGGGCGAATAATGGGAATAATGCGAATGGATTATGCGCAGTAGATCTGGATTTGTTGTCATGCAACGACATGACCTGCATCATGTCCCAAAACATGACTTGGCTGCGTGAGAAGCAGCAGTGTTCTTTCCGAACATGTTTCTTTTGTTGTACCATCATTCTTCGACTTTCTTCTATCGCTTTGTTGGTTGCTACCTATAGCTCAGTCTGCCATCGAAGGAGTCCCAATTCTCTCTGCTATTTTTGTCAACAATGGCGTATTTTATTGTCCTACGCCATGGTTAGTACACTACATGCTATGCACCGGCACAAAGGCACACCCGACAAAGTGCACGATGTTTTCTACATCGGTACCGCATAAGTGCACATTTCACAGTCACAAACCCACCACGGTAGCCTCAGGCATTATATTGAAAAAGCTGGTGACCACACAACAGTAACATAGTTATTCAGCCAAATGCGTACACTCGCTATCTTATCAGAAACTACCATTCGTCGATGTGCCATTCTGCTGAGTTCTTTGAACAGATCCCCCTATTTTCTCAAAAGCGTTTTCCCTCTTTTGAACCATGCAGGTGTATCTCTCAATCTCAATGCATTTATACAGGTAGTTAATGCTGCGTCGCTTAGTTATTGGCGTCCATTTCTCTTTGTACATCCACACATTGTTTTCCTAGAATGAGCAGTATTTTTGCTTGTATAGGATGATGAATTGCGATCGGAACTTGGATACCACGAAAATGATATTGTGCCATGTTAATCCCTGGATTAGTTGCAGTAGGCTTGTATTGCCCTTCCATAATAATTATTTCCGTTGTCTGTGCTCTGGCCCCTTCCCTATTCACTTTCCATAGTTCTCCTTTTCCGGTCCCATCTCCGGTCCCTATCCCCGGTCCTCATCCCGGTCTCCATCCCCGGTCCTCATCCTCGGTCCCCATCCCCGATCCCCATTCCCGGTCTCCTTGCCTGGTCCCAATCCCCGGTCTCCATCCCCGGTCCCCATCCCCATCCACGCTCCCCATCTCCGGTCCCCTTCCCCGGCACCTCTTAACACTACCACTTAACTCTTCCACATTACCATATAGCAATTTTGACCGCAAAATTATCTGGGATAGGCATGTTAATGAAGTGGATACATAGGCGGATTTTCGGATCAGAACATGTACCTCATCGTGTCACGATATCTGACCCCCAATTACAGGACAGGTGCTGATGTTCAATGGGAAATGTGTAGTCGGCACATGTGGCCGAGTAACAGCGTTGTAGCGGTTTTCAACCTTATCCGCGCCTGGCACCGAGTTCGATTATCGGGGTAAAAATGGCCACTTTTAGGAGTGTGCAAAATCGCCGATTGAGATCAAACCACTTGTCACATATAAATTCTATGGACATGTCAAGCGTCAGAGTAATCTGGGCTGTCCGCACAATAATTCTGACCACAAAATTATATGTGATAGGCACGTTAATGAAGTTGAAGCAGAGGCGGATTTTCGAATCAGAACTCGTACATTCGGTCACGGAAGTATCTTCCGGTATACCTGTACTGTGGCTGGCCACTAGGAACGTAGGCTGTGTCGCTTCGCACCAATTATTGGTAGGCTGCGCCGCTTCACGGTTAGACGTCAGTGACAGCCTACCAGGTTCGGCATCAAACAGGATCGGCCAATTTTCATTATGATACTCGCACTGGACGCTCGTTCGGTTTGCCCGCTGGTGCCATTTGACATATTCGCCCAGCCTGAGCCTTAGGCTCACATTTTCACGTGCCACGTGGCCCGCGCAGCGCGCATATGCCAGACTAGCTAACAAACTGACCGGACCTGACTGACCTACACTGTCTTGACCCTTGCTTAATGTCATCAATGTAAAAACATTCGTCTATGCTAGTTTTCGAACAACAATTCCGACAAATAATAAACTCTGTCTTTTTCTCACAAATTCCAGGGATTTATGTCAAAATCCGAATTTTACAGAATGTGACCTCTGTTGACCTCAACATCGGTCAAAACATGAATTTAAGGAATGCTTCGTGCTCTGCGTGATCAGACGTTTCTCACGGTATTTTGCATTTTATCCTGGATTACGTAGATCGGAGGTTAGTGGAGGGAAGGTTCAAGCGATCACCCCTCCCCAGACGGGCCCAGGTGGATGTCGTCGGTCGGTCTGGCGAGGGTTAAATAGCAACAAGGTAATGCACCTGTACTTCCAACAATACACTTTATGATCACGCAGCTCTATGCCACAAGATGGTCATTGTTTTACACCATCAAAACAAAATTTATTAGCGAAGCATGCCTGCGGTATTGATGCGGTATAATACCCGGCGCTGGAATATGATTAGTTTGATTAACGTTGAATCTCGCGTACCTTTCCGATCTGTATCCGCAAGGAGGACAATCTTTCGCTCGTAAACTTTGGAGAATCGCCGAAGTCTGCTGCACGGACAAACTTGCATGCCATTCGATGAATAACGCCTCGTCGGCCATGCTTGAAAGCAGCGGCAGGTTTATGTGTCGCCATGCCACCCCGGTAGATTGTATGTATTAAATTAAATGAATTAAATTAGACATGTCATAATGGCCACACATTCATCATAAATTCATGATGAGATTATTTGGACGTCATCATCAAAGGATTATGCTGTGCTGAGCGATGCGGTTCGAGACGCGCGGCACCGCAGTGGCTTGCATACGAGATTCCCGCCTCGGTTTGCGTTTCCTGATCACTGCGAATATTACACAATAATGTAACCAGTAAGCATAAATAATTGTTCACAAATCCCAACGTTTTGCTTCACTACAGCGCTTGCAGGTCCTCCTCTGGAAATACGAAAGCTTTGTCTCGAATGCAATGCCTTCGGTTAAAAGCGCCGACAAAAATCTTACATCAAGAACTTCCACGTTTTATGTCCGTGCACACTTGATATCGCATACCACAACTCACAATATGCAATATGTTAGCCTGGATTCACCTATGCCTGGCATCGAATCATGGCGCTTCTTCGCCGACCTGCTTCGCCCTCTGAGGAGCACCAACTTCCGTTCTGGCACTTGACCGGTGTTGGCAGGGGCTCCCACTCCGATGTGCTCAACACCAGCGACACCTCGTGCGAGTTGACATGGCCGCGCGATGACCAGTGCACTCCGCTGCGTGACGGTGTCATGATGCAGACTCAGGGCGCACTGAAAACAATTTGACCCGAAAATTCCGGGTTTATCCAAAGACAGCGGGTGATGCACGTGAGGTCAATGGACGTGCTCGGGTTGATGCCTACGGGTATTGCAGTTACCATTTCAGATACCCGCGAGCATCTATCATATCCGCACTTTGCACAAGTTTTGCATGCACTCCCAGCGAGGAGGTTGGAACCTTGATCATCGAGTGGTTATATATATATATATTTTTTTTTTTTTTTTAAATATATATATATTTTTTTTAATTCCCCTACCTATTAATAGGTAGGGAGGAGTGCCCTTCCATACCCGTGCGACCTAATTACGTTAAATTCCAGGGATGAGAAGTAGGTCATGGTAAGCAAGTCAAGTTAGGTCACACCACTCCCCGCTCCTGTTTCTTGCTGGACAGATCCTGCCACCAGATATTAGTAAAAGATGTTCCTGAAGCCCTCTCAGACAATTAGCAATGCTAGTAACGTCTTCGAGGGCTCCAGAAAAAAACTGCTATAGGCGTTAATGGGGAAATAATATAAAATCCCTAATCTTGCACGTACATCTCCTAAACTATTACTACACTAAGGAGAAAGGAGAAAGGACAAACGAAGTATGAAGAAAGAAGAAAGAAAGAAAACATGATACTTAACGAAAATATCCGAATAAGACAACAAGATCACCATGCATAGCACAACCTTATCACCGACATTCATTGGACAAGTTCATATTTTCTAGTAATGTTTTGCCTGATGTGTTTTTTTCAAAATGATTTTACTTCTAGGTACATCTTCAATTCTATGGAAGTGAGAGCAGATTATTTTATTCCAGGCTTTTGGTGCAATAAAGGGTAATGAAAACATCCTGTAATTGATATCAGAAAAGGGTATTTGAAAGTGTTGTCTAACTCTGAGGCCACCTTCTTGATGAAGTTGAAACATATCAGAAAGAGGTGCTGGTAATGAGTGATTTAGAAAACCTAGCATGATGAAAATGCATTGTTCATCAATTATGTCCAGAAACTTAAGAACTCTATGCTTGATAAACAATTCATTTGTATGGTATAAGTAAGGTTTCTTGTCAACAATCCTAATAACACGCTTCTGCAACTTAATAATCTTGTCAAGCTTAGAGTGGTAAGTACTTCCCCAGACAACAGCACAGTAATTTAGATATGGCAGTATTAGAGAATTATACAGAAGAAACAATTCACAAGTTGATAGAAAGTACCTAGATTTGCCTATAATACCAATATTTCTGCTAATTTTTGAAGAAATGGCATTGATGTGGCTTTTCCACGTCATGTCTTCATCGATTAATACACCTAAATATTTTATGCAGCTATGCCTTGTAATATTAGAACTATTTATTTTTACATGAAGGTCATCACATGGTTTCCTGGAAAAATTTGATATCCAGTCTTATCAGCATTAAGCGATAATCTGTTGGTATGAAACCATGCAATTATTTTGGGTATTACCTCATCTACTTTAGTTTGTAACTCAAAATGATCATTAGCTGTAATAGTTATGGCGGTATCGTCTGCAAAGAGGTAAAAGCTAGGTAAATTGGAAACATTGCAAAGATCATTAATGTACAGAAGAAATAGCAGAGGTCCAAGAATCGAACCCTGGGGAACACCTATTGTGATATTTAATGGTTGGGAGAGGGTGTCATGTATCTTGGTTCTTTGAGATCTATTTGATAGGTATGAGTTTAACAGTTTATATATATTTCCCCTAATGCCAATAAAGTAAATCTTTTGTAACAAAATGCTGATGCTGACAGTGTCAAAGGCCTTTTTCAAATCCAGATACAGGGTACAAACTAATTTATTATTTACAAGGGCTTTAGTTACTTCATTATGCATCAGAGCAATTGGCATGTATGTGCTATGTTTTTTTCTGAAACCAAACTGCAGTGGGTGTATGATATTATTTTCATTTAGAAATGATGATACACTAATGTGTATTAATCTTTCCAGCACCTTCGAAAATATTGGTAGCAAAGAGATTGGCCTATAATTAGTAAATTTATTATTTTCCCCTGATTTATATACAGGAATTATAACTGCAGATTTTAATGCATCAGGGAATATTGCAGTGCTCAGACAAAGATTGAAGAAATATGTTAGATGTTGCAAAATACTTCGATATGTTCCAAGCAAAATTTTTGTGCTAATTTTATCCATACCTCCACCCACGGGGTTCAAAGACTTAACAATTTCTTCAATTTGAGCTTCATTAACAGAAGGAATATTGTTAATGCTGGCATGAGTAGGCTGTGTAAGGTAATATAATGGGCTATTGTGTGCTGCAGGTATATTTTGTTCCAATTCACTACCTATCGTTGAAAAAAAAGTATTGAATTTATCAGGTATTTGTTCATTTACACAGGTAGCTCCAGAGTTATCAACAAAGCACCTTGGGGGAACTGTTTGCAATTCATTCTTGTTTATAATTTCATTCAAATACTTCCATGTTTTTTTGCCATCACCTTTGCTGTCCTGGAATGCCCTCTTGTAATATAATCGTTTTGCATCCCTAAGCACATTGCAAAGCATGTTCCTATACATTTTGTATTTATTTTCATTCAATAAAATTATATTCCTAATATATTTTGCATAAAGTTTATTTTTTGTATTTATTGAACACAGAAGTGCAGGGGTTACCCATGGTTTAATTGGATTCTTTCTTCTATTGGGTGTAAAAGTTCTAGATAATTTTGTAATACCTGTTTCATATGCCTTAATAAGTTTGTTGCATGCTTGATTAGCATCAGTTTCATCTTGAAAGCCTTCCAAGTTGCTGATGAGGTGATCATTTAATTCACTGATTTTATGTTTATCAAAGACTGTCACTGAATGTCTTGTTATATTTGAACTTTCAATTAATGACAGATTAAGAAAAACTGGAAAATGATCTGATAAATCATGAAGTAGTATTCCTGAATTATATCTCATATCAACTCGCTGTTAGGAGGTATGTTTGTTCTTGCGCAACGAAACAGGTATCCGACAAATGCGGAAGAGAGAAAAACTTCACGCGCTACTCCCGGATCATTTTTCTTCAAAAGCAGCTCAGGTTAGGTTAGGATGGGCTTTGTATTTTTTTATTTCAAAGGTTTTCAGAAAATAAATTGCTTAAAATTGGACTAATTTTTCCAAATAAATAATTATCCAAAGTGAGGTTAGTCTAGGTTAGGTTATGTTGCATTTTTATTTCATTTTTTAAACCAACTTTTTTATTTGAACTAAAGTTTTATTTCATTTAAAAATGAAATAAAAACTAATTTTATTTCATTTGTTACCTAACTCAAGGCCCACTTTTTGGTGTTATGTTTCTCACAACCTGAAAAGAAAGCATTTGCACAGGAAATGAGTGGTCCCCAGACTTGTGCTCGACTCAAATTTTTTGAATCGGCTCACATTTGACTCATAGATCTTGAGATCCGATTCAACTCATGATTCACAGCAGGTCAGAATTATTTGATTCGACTCAATTCAGACTCATAAGCCATATGATTTTGTGTGCACTGCTCACACACTATTTATATATATATATATACATATAATATATATATATATATATATATATATATATATATATATATATATATATATATATATATATATATATATATATATATATATATATAAAATATAATATAATATATATATATATATATATATATATATATATATATATATATATATATATATATATATATATATATATATATATATATATATATATATATATATAATGTGAGGTGAAAACAAAGTTATAGCAAAATAATTTATTTGACAGACAGTTTGATGTCAACTCATCTTCATCTGTCTAATTAAAGAAAGGAATCAGTATTTATTCACACTAACGAAGATGCTCCAACATCGAAACATCTGTTGGATATATTATTTTTGCTATAACTTTGTTTTGACTTCACATTATATATCATTCGTCATGCACTGTAACGGTTGATATATAGGATAAATACACAGATAAATGAACGTGCATGTGCATAAAGTAATTGACTCAAACAGATTAACGAGATGAATGGTTGTCAATGCATATGCAAAGCAATGAGTGCATAATACCTCAATCCACATCAGCATGATGCACACACAACCTGAATCATATACCTGACACACATCACCTAACTGCAACATGGCACCCAGGTTCTGCATTGCAATAGGTATCTGCACAGAATATGATTGCGTTGGTCTGTTGCTCCCACGAAGTTTGTTTGGTAGCAGGCTTGAAGGTTTCCCTTCACCATTGGTTTACACCCAATTTTACCGACTTTCTTTAGGCTATCTTGCATATTTTATGGAAATATAGGGTACTTTGACGTATTCTAATTGAAAGACCTATTGTTTAGCTTCATCAAAGGGTATCCTAAATGACCCAGTAATAATCGTCCTGCCCAACAATGTGCCATTTCCGGCAGGCTCACCATCAGGTGCCTCCAAAATAAAGGGCTTGTTCCTGATATTGGTAGGCTCCCTCTACCATCCATTTTACATGTTCAAGTTGTCACCCTCGTTCAAGAGCGGAAGAAAGGACAGTCAAGGGGGCGCTAAGTGCTCCATAGCTTCTTCTCCCCATTGGCAGGAGAGTTTCAGTTGAGTTGCAAGTTTCAGGAGGGCATTCCTAGATCACAATGGTGTTGTACATAAATGTTCAATTATGCATGTATCATCAACAATCCATGCAAGATTCACCAAGGAAGAATGCATCATGCCCTGGGTCTAGCTGGCCTGGAAAAACTGTTTTCAACAACTGCTGTATGTCAATGTAGGTAGGTAGGTAAATGTTTGGAAAAATAGGCTGATCCTAGATTTTGGGGATCCTGAACATTATCCTTTCCAGAAAATTATTTGTTGTTTTTTCATCTGGAAGTTGAAGTTGCTAAGTTATTAACTTTTGACAACGAACTGCTGTGATCAAGGAAAAGTGCTCAAAATTCACTGAAATGGGTGCAAGTTGAGTTACCATGCATAAGGTTTGAATACAAATATTCTCCATACTGGATGACTACAACATATTCCTCTCCAAACGCTGGATTACAATGCACAAATCCGACCTTGTCTATGCATGAGAATAAAATGAGTCGGAAGAAATGCTCACTGGAAAGAATGGGAAAAGATTATAACTCACCTGGTGAGCGAAATACAAATATATTTGCTAGGAAGCAAATTAAAGTGACCATTGCGTATGATTTGAGAAAAGTTCTGCAACCAAATTTCTACCATACTTTTAGTTTTAAACTTCGAATGACGTCATGCGGGCTTGAAGGACAATTTTATCTACCTTCTTGTAAAGGTAACTTGGGTTTGTTATTTGTCACACAAACCGACGCAATTTATTCCCTGCAAATGCCTGTTCCAAAAAAAAGTGCATGGTCGTTTCAGTTCCCTATTATTTTTCACAATCACATCCCATTTCTGTGTTGTGTTTCTGGCACTAGAATTGACTCATGCATGATACTGATTGTGAACACCAAGCTTAGCATTAATACTTTTTTTTGTAGTTATTGTTATCCGTTTTTGGTAAATAACTTAAGTACACCTCATTCTTTACTCACTGGCAGCTGATAAGTTGACAATTGTAATGCTAAGAATTAATAATTATACTGTGTTTTTACTCCCTACCTTGTGTCATGGCATACTATTTAAAAAGATACATGCTTTATATCATTTGTTCATTACTTGCATTTGAGTCGCAAGACTCAAATACTCATTGTGATTCAAATGATTGACTCGTGATTCAACTCATTAAAAAAAAGAAAAGATGTGATTCAACTCGCGACTCAAGATATGTTTTTGGGAAAAGAATCGATTCAACTCACGACTCATCCAAAAACGATTGATTCATGAGTCGATTCTCGATTCAACTCGAGTCGAGCACAAGTCTGGTGGTCCCATCATCTTAGTAACCTTCATGAACATTGCATTGGAATGATGAATTCCAATAATTCATAAAACACCCTAAAGCATGAATTTACTGAAAAGAACATCAAAATCTATCAAATAACATTTCAAACAGCCACAGAATAAAAAATATTTTGTGACAATGCAGATGTAGGCTGTACCCCCTCACTTCAACAAAATATGTGAAGTATACAGTAAAAGTGTGTTGTGTGGGGCAGCATATTTTGAAGAATAATGTAATATTACAATACAAACATAACCCAACCTAACCTGACCTAACCTAACATAATCTATTGATGCTAGATCACCTACACCTACTGATATTCGATTACCCAATCCTACTGATGTTGGATCACCTAATATCACTATATCACTGGAGGATTATGTATCATCTGCAGTATCAATGCTAGGTGACATGATTTAAAGTAAAGAAAATAATGTTTATGTTATTTCCAAAAGAAATGGCACCTAAAGAAGTTGCTGGGTAAGCTTCAACAAGTCTAGTTGATGTATTCTTGTTTCTGATTTGCTCTCAGGGGCTTTTATATCAACCAAAAATAAAGTTTTTGTTTGGCAAGAAAAACTGATTGAATTTTCCTAACATAACTCTTTTTGGTGTTTTATGCTTGTGTAGAATGAACAAAAGTAGCCATGCCTATATTAGCAAATATTGTTGACAGTATATACAATATATTTTTTTGTGTGCTTGAAGAAGCAGACATGTAAAGACCCATTTGACACAAAATATCTTGCTTAATGTTTGCTTCAGTTTACCAAACTACATGCACAATTTACCATGACTGAATGAATTGTAGTTTTTCAAACAATTGTGATCAGAAACTTTTTATCTGAGCCAACATTATTCCTGGATCTGCTCCTGGATTTATGGAATCCACCTCAAAATCTTCAGCCAGAGGCAGCTGTGAATTTTCGGAACCAAAGAAATAAAGTGGGGAAAATCCGAGTACATTTTCTTCTGGGGAGGGAAGAGGGGGGGGGGGGGACAGTCGCGATTTATTTCTGCCCCACCTCATTTGGGTGCCACGGACCGCCCCTGGCCAATCATATATTCTGCAAATGCCTACTTTTTCAGTGAGCATGCAAAATATCTACAAAAGGGGCTTAGAGTTTGAGTATTATCACATACAAATTATGTTAAAAAAATATAACATCGCCATCTTAACCTAGAATATATACGCATATGTGGCAATAAATATATAAAATGGACAAATTTCATAAATCTTTCCATACATTTTTTCACTTTAAGAAACCTAACCTAACCTAATCCAACATAACATAACCTAACCTAGCCTAACCTGTTTAAGAAAGAGAACAATTAAAAAAAAATGTTTTTAATTAAATATAACCTAACGTAATCTAACTAAACCAAACACCTTTGCTTCTTTCCTGGAGGTAAAATGTGTGTAAAAGTATCCTGTGGATAGCTTACAGCACAATACCCTGAGTTAGGTAATATAGCATAAAATGTTGTTAACAATACAACAAAACATAACCCTGGACTAACCTCACAACTTAAAAAAGTGAGGTGTTGTGTGTGTGAGGTGAGCAAGCAAGGTGTTGCCTTCAGGTATTTTTTTCAATGCAATGTATATTAACACGCGCACTGGAGGGGGGGCGAAATCCACCCACCCCTCCGATTTCTCGTAAATAACTCCTGTTTTTACTGGTCGATACACGCCATTTTTGCATACCTGCTTAGATATGTCAGTCGCGTCGCTTAAAGAAAGAAATCGGAAATCGGCCGAACATTTTTCGAGTTAGAGGTCGTTAAATTCAAGACATTTCGTAGCGCCAGACCGCAAAAATCGGAGCTGATGCGCTTCCCGTATATCGGCAAAAGGGAAGTGTTCTTGGCAATACTAGCGACTTGTTTGATGCCTATTGTTATGCTATATAGCTTCAAGGTGACATTAGGTCACTGAGGTCAAGTCAGGTCAATTTCATGACAGGTCAATTGAACCAAACTTGGTAAACTGAAATGTTGTCATAAATGCAAATGACTACCATGCGATTGATGTCATTTTGCATGTTACTCCCTACACATCCTGAAGACTACTGTTTGTCATTGTGTACAACGAAACAACCGACTTGTAAAGTGGAGATAATTTAATATTTTCTGGAGCGTCAAGATGGAATCGTAGCATCTGGAGATGATGTATTTCCATATTTATTCGTAGTACTTGTACTTCACAGCCATAAAATAAACGTAAAGGGAAAAATATTCATCTGCAGGATACATACTACCACTTCCTCTCCAATATTGTATGTCTGCAATACAACGGCAAAATGATGTTATACCCGACAACTCCTAACTCCCGTGCCATGGTGCTAAATGCGTCCAGATTGGCTAGTTGTTTCTGTGAATCGAGATATTTTTTTTCAAGCAGTGTCGCTGTTTGAATATATTGGCTGAGTTTTATATGGAATTTATTACTTTATAGTAAAATCTTCCTGAACTTTTCATATCTACAGATAAAGTACAAATATTTCCATGATATGATAAGCGTTTCCATACTTCATTCATGTACTTCACTCCTTTCTTCGCGAAGCCGATTGCGCCGAGCCGCACGACGGAGCAGTCGGGCGGGCGGGCGGCCCGGTTCCGGTAACTGGAACAGGTAACTGACCTGATAAAGTGCTTTTATATAGGTGACATGAGGTCAAATTCCGGGTCTAGCATCTGTATTGCATCATTGGTCATGTCCAAAACATCACTGATGCCCATTTTGGATCACATAAGCACAATCACAGCGATTCATAACAATGACAAGCCAAGCCACGCAAAACAAGCAATTTGTGGCATATATAACCTCATTTGACCTTGAAGATATTGACCTAAGGTCATCCAATTTTCACACCATAGACTTCTCTTTGGTACCCATCCACTCTGATCATTTCGTTACCCTAGCATTAATACGAGCCGAGATCTTATGGGGGTCGGGTCGGAATCCGCCCCCCACCCCCTTCCAGTGCTCGTACTTTTCAGAGGATCTCCAGGGCGCGTGCTAACACGATGTGATCACTCATTTCCTCTACAAATCCTTTGTTCAGTTGAGAGGCACTATTGTTATTGTTTTATCCTCATTAACCATTGATTTTTGGCTTGCAGTTCCTCTTCGGGAAACTAAAGGGGCCCTCCGCAGGCCAAGCACGCAGTTCCCGATGGGAGAAAATTATGAGTGAAGCCAAGAAGCTTGGCCTGCTGAAGGGCCCATGCACTGTCCACCAGTTCACCCGAAGTTTTGTCGGCAATACAATTCGCGCCACAAGAGGTAAGACGTCTCCAGTAGGGACATCCTACCTAAGTTGACAAAGAAGTTTATAGACAATAGAATACGTGGACCATTCCTTACTCAACACTGAAGATTGTTCAAAACCTCGATTTTGCAATCGGCCACAATGACAAGTCCGAATGTCATATGCTTACAATGGTTATTTGCCAATTAATAGGTGAGTACACAAACGCAACAAACCCATCAGTCACAATGAAATTTCGAGACTATTAACTATTAACCCGCCCCGTCTCGGAGGGGGGGGGGTGTGTGTGATATGCGCCCCCCACCCCCATCCCACCGTAAGGTTTTCCATAAGCACGGCCCGCGGTTGCGCCCCCTAGTATCAATCCCCCTCGAGTCGGGGTGTGAGGATGTAACCGGGAAGGGTTAATGTATATCTTCAAATTACTTTTTTTCCAGGATGTCAGCCGAACGGCCGGTTGGCAGGGCAGGGGGCCTTATCCTGGGCGATTCCGCCTACCCCCTCCTGCCATGGCTGATGACGCCATTTGACCGCCCAACAACGGACGTGGAAAAGAGGTACAGCCAAGGCCAACATTATATGTGCCACTAATTATTAAAAGAATGCTCTAGCATAATGGAAGGAATGGCGGATGGAAGGAATGGCGGATGGATGGCACGGCGGAGTGGATCAGCCTGAGCTCTTGTGGAGGAATGGTCTGAGGATAAAGCAATTTAACTCGGCTTAATTGAGAAACATTTTTTTCAAGGCCCCGATCCGTGGTTATCCATCGTTCTGCTTCATTGCACACCACGAATGCACACTTTCCCAGGTACAATGACGCCCATGCTAAGACGAGGACACGAGTCGAGCAGTTGTTCGGCATCATGAAGCGCCGTTTTCCGGTCGTGGACGGGAAGCAGCTTCGCGTCCACGACATTCGTTTCGCCGTCCAGATAGTGTCGTAAGTCTAAGTAGAGTTCATATCGAATACTTACAATAAGGTAGCTTAGAGGTACCAGGAATTTAGCGTTGTATGTTTTTGGGAGATCATCCCCACCCCCACCCCCGGCTAGCTTTCCCCACCAACTATTTAGCCTTTCAGCATGGACCATATGTGGTATGCCCTCAAATCCATGTTTGGGCCCGCCCAGTGCCCTCACGTGTTGTACGACATAAAATTGTGGTAGGACATAAGTTGTTGGTGCTTCACAGAGCATGCGGCATCATGCACAACATCTGCATCGCCGGCGGGGACAACGCCGACTGGCTGGCCCTGCCTGAGCAGCCGGCGGCTAACGGCGGAGTGCCGGCCGCCGCGGTGGACGTTGCGCCTGCCGGAGAAGAAGCTCCGGCAACACTGCGGGCGCGCGGCCTCGCGCGGCGGGCGGCAATTGCGAGGGCCGTGGAAAATTAGAGGGCTGAAGTTATAAGACGCGCACGTTCCAATAAACAATATTCCAAGTCATATCTGAGTTTCAAATACGAAAGAGCCAGTCAACGAATATATTGACCGACACAAACACAACTGCGCACACAACAAGAAACAAAGAAAAAACCTGAACCGCGGTGTAGGACGAGGGGAGTGGAGGCGTAGGAGGAGGAGGAGGAGTAGTGTAAAAGGAAGAGGAAGAGGAATGGGAAAACGAGCGCCTTGCAATTTAAAGATTTTCGAGTTTCCTAGTTTTTGCTTAAAGATGCCGAATCTTCTCCTCCATGAGCATATTCCTAAGAATTTTAAATTTCGTCTCTCTCTGGCTTTCCGTAAGTTCTAACTCTGGGAGGTTCATGAGGCGCTCGTTTTCCTCCACTCTCGCGGCACTGCTCCCCTGCGCATCCTGCCGGCCGGTCTCCTGCCCCCACATGTCTGTCATGTCTAAGTCTAAAAAGTGAAAAGTATCTGTATCTGTGGCGGTGGTGTTGGTGTTGTCGGTGGTGTTGGCTTTGGTGTTGGCAGCGGTGTTGGTGTTGGCGGCGGTGTTGGCTTTGGTGTTGGCGGTGGTGTAGGCGTTGGTGTTGGCGGTGGTGCTGGAGGTGGTGGTGGTGGCGGCGACAGGAGCATCGGCGGCGAAGGTGGTGAGGGGTGGTGCTGTGAGACTACTGGTGGATGGGAATGGGAATGTGGATGGGAAGATGATGGGATTGGCGGAGAAGGCGCCTTCATCAGGCGTCGATGCACATGCGCCCGGCACTGGGCTAGAAGATCCGACGCGACCTGAAAATGGGGCAATGGTGAAACTGAGATGAAAGCTACGAACTTCAGCACAAAGACATCGGTTGAACTTTAGGCATGCGCACTGGAGGCCCTCTGAAAATCGAATTTCGTTTTTTTAAATTCTATTCGTTCATTAGCGGTATTAGTGGGGGGGTAGGGAATTACACTGCCGCGTTTGCTTCTAGAACCCCTGCCTATGAGCTATACTTACCCTGCACTTCAAGAATGATGATGTCGAGCTGGTCCAGCTGGCTCCCACCACCGGCACCAGTACGCCGGTTCTTGTCGTACTTCTCTGTGGAAAGCAGTTTTGCGTCAGACCCTGGGATATAATACGAATTTTTCGCCAGAAGGCACCCATGTATCCTGCATGTCCCGGGTCGTGACGTGCTGGAACCGCCCATGGTTGCAGTGCTGATATTAAAGAGCGCGGGGATGGAAACGATTTCTTGCTTCCACAGAATTGAACGCTGTTTATACAACAACAACAAACAAAAATTACACCAAGTTAGACGTATTGCATTTTATAATTATGGTAGAGTAGGTAACTGCTTTCATGCCCGGCGTGCGAGCCGTAAACAACACTAGATTTCCCAAAGCTGCCAGACATGGAGTATTATCAGGGCCATTCTGAGTAGTTTAGAGGGATGCCGGCAACCTCCAACTACTGTCCCCTCCATCTTTTGCACCCACATTAGATTTGGCTCAAAATATCTGTCAAGTCAGAACTGAGTGAAAGCATATGATGTTTTGGTAAAGTGCCGGCAACTTTCCATGGCGGGTAACAAATACGTCCGTGAAGTTGGCAGGAGTTCGATATTCACATTCAACAGAAATCGACGACCCCTTCAATTTCGCCCAAACTCGGTAAGACGGTAGTACCAAGGTCCCTGACCAACCATGCAGACGCATTTCACGGGGCATCGAATGGTTTGACCTCCAGGGGTCAACATAGGTCAAACATACAATAATGCAAGAATGTCTAAGTTATATAGCTCATTCGATCCGCAATGACACGCTGATTCTGCGATTCTGAAACTGGTCTCACGTATCCCGTAGCACAACGGGTTAATGAGTTATAACCAATTATGTAATTTTGTTTCTCACAGCATTGCTTCCCACACATTCCCATGCATTATTCACATTCCCATTCCGGGAATGTGTATGCAATGCACATAGTCGTAACGCCAATAACGTGGGCAGTCCAACGGTGGCACTAGAATCATTGACGTCCGATTAATTCCGGAGATATATCAAAATATGTTCCGATAAAATCAGTTTTGGACCTAATGGTTAATTTCCCATAGGGTTTAGCATGGGTCCCGGCGGGACTGGAAATCGTGACCCCTTAAATTCCTTTTAAAATCGCCACAAACGTATGCAATAACAAAACACGTCGACAACTCACGCCGTTTCCCGGGGCATCGAAAGATGTCACCTCCAGAGGTCAACGAGTTCCAGTTCGATATTCGACTTTGACCTATATGTGACGATGGAGCATGTGACTGTCATTACGTGTCATGCTCAAGTCGTAATGGAAGAATGCAAATTAATGACGCTTCAAATCGAAATCGAAAGTTCAACGGTCAAGGAGCCATGTGACCTTGCCAGGTCAGAGGTCATGTCAGCTCAAGCCGTTCACATGATGGAAGGTGTACAAAAGACACACAGTTTCACACCAATAACGTGGGCAGTCCAACGGTGGCACTAGAATCATTGACGTCTGATTAATTCCGGAGATATATCAAAATATGTTCCGATAAAATCATTCTTGGACCCAATGGTTAATTTCGCATAGGGTTTATTATGGGACCCGGTGGGACTGGAAATCGCGACCCCTTCCATTTCTTTTAAAATCGCCACAAACGTATGTAATGCAAAACCACGTCGGCAACTCACGCCGTTTCCCGGGGCATCGAAAAATGTGACCTCCAGAGGTCAACGAGTTCCAGTTCCATATTCGACTTTCACCTATATGTGAGGATGGAGCATGTGACTGTCATTACTTGGCATGCTCAAGTCGTAATGGAAGAATGCAAATTAATTACGCTTCAAATCTAAATCGAAAGTTCAACGGTCAAGGAGCCATGTGACCTTGCCAGGTCAGAGGTCATGTCAGGTCAAGCCGTTCACATGATGGAAGGTGTACAAAAGACACAAAGTTGTAACACCAATAACGTGGACAGTCCAACGGTGGCACTAGAATCATTGATGTCCGATTAATTCCGGAGATATATCAAAATATGTTCCGATAAAATCAGTTCTGGACCTAATGGTTAATTTCCCATAGGGTTTAGCATGGTACCCGGCGGGACTGGAAATCGCGACCCTTTCAATTTCTTTTAAAATCGTCACAAACGTATGTAATGCAAAACCACGTCGACTACTCACGTCGTTTCCCGGGGCATCGGAAGATGTGACCTCCAGAGGTCAACGAGTTCCAGTTCGATATTCGACTTTGACCTATATGTGACGATGGAGCATGTGACTGTCATTACGTGTCATGCTCAAGTCGTAATGGAAGAATGCAAATTAATAACGCTTCAAATCTAAATCGAAAGTTCAACGGTCAAGGAGCCATGTGACCTTGCCAGATCAGAGGTCATGTTAGGTCAAGCCGTTCACATGATGGAAGGTGTACAAAAGACACACAGTTTCACACCAATAACGTGGGCAGTCCAACGGTGGCACTAGAATCATTGACGTCTAATTAATTCCGGAGATATATCAAAATATGTTCCGATAAAATCAGTCTTGGACCCAATGGTTAATTTCGCATAGGGTTTATTATGGGACCCGGTGGGACTGGAAATCGCGACCCCTTCCATTTCTTTTAAAATCGCCACAAACGTATGTAATGCAAAACCACGTCGGCAACTCACGCCGTTTCGCGGGGCATCGAAAGATGTGACCTCCAGAGGTCAACGAGTTCCAGTTCGATATTCGACTTTGACCTATATGTGAGGATGGAGCATGTGACTGTAATTACTTGGCATGCTCAAGTCGTAATGGAAGAAAGCAAATTAATTACGCTTCAAACCTAAATCGAAAGTTCAACGGTCAAGGAGCCAAGTGACCTTGCCAGGTCAGAGGTCATGTCAGGTCAAGCCGTTCACATGATCAAACGAGTATAAAAGACACATGGGTGTAACGCCAATAACGTGGGTAGTCCAACGGTGGCATTAGAATCATTGACGTTCGATTAATTCCGGAGATATGTCAATATATATATATATATATATATATAAGTATGTATATATGCATATATGTATATATGTATGTACATATATATACATATATACACATACATATATACACATACATATGTACATATGTATGTATATATGTATATATGTGCATATATATATATATATATATATATATATATATATATATATATATATAGAGGAGGAAATGAGATATGGAAATATGCACTACGAAGCTTATCAATGGCCCCTACTTTCCAACACTGCAGCAAACACGGGCAGCCCAGAGGCAACACTGGCGTGTCTATCTGCATAGGATGACATTACTGCACCGACCACCCGACTGTCTGTCTAGGTGTCGCCTAATGCTCCATTTGCTTGCTGGGCCAATAAAGGAATGTTTACATGGCAAAAGTTCGCGTGATGGCTGCTTCGATTGCAGCGATTGCACGCCAGTTACAACTCACGACAGACGTAGAATGGTATTCAGAACGCTGTATTCATTCTGACTGGGTTTGTTATTCATATACGCATTGACACGGGCACTGGTTGGCATCGCGCACGCCCGCACAGCGCAGCAGCAGCAGATGTCAGTGCAGTTAGATGAATATCACTTATGGACACACGAACAAGGCAATCACCCCTGGCGCGGTTGCCGGCTACGACACCCAATCACCGCATCACGCACCAATCGGACGCCTGCCACGCCGGCCACCACAATCGCACAGCCCTGTAGTCCGCGGGCGCACAGCTTGCTTCACGTGGAAATCGTGTTGGCCTTGATGAGCTCGATGAGCTTCTTGTTGATGTCTGCGCAGATCTTGAGCGACTGGTCGCGGATGGGCTCATGCTCGGCCGGTGCATGCCGGTCGTCCACCGTCTTGCGTATCTGGAAATGTTACCGTCGCCGGTAGCCAACTTACGCTCCAGCGTCGCTAGCTTCGCGAAGGTCTCGTCGCTCTGCCGAGCACACAGGGATACGGTCAGCAGCGCCGCGTTATCGAACCGGCAATGAACACGCGCCGTGTGTGTCCAGTGGCCACGAGATGACATAGACACCGCCTTCACGCCGTCTCGGCGCGGCACAAAATGTTGATATGCTGCGCACACGCTGCGCACCACTTGGAAACGGCGGGAGTTGTCGACGTGTTTTTGCATTATATACGTTTGTGGCGATTTAAAAAGAAATCGAAGGGGTCGCGATTTCCAGTCCTGCCGGGTCTCATGCTAAACCCTATGGGAAATTAACCATTAGGTCCAAAACTGATTTTATCGGAACATATTTTGATATATCTCCGGAATTAATCAGACGTCAATGATTCTAGTGCCACCGTTGGACTGCCCACGTTATTGGTGTGAAACTGTGTGTCTTTTGTACACCTTCCATCATGTGAACGGCTTGACCTGACATGACCTCTGACCCGGCAAGGTCACATGGCTCCTTGACCGTTGAACTTTGGATTTATATTTGAAGCGTAATTAATTTGGTTTCTTCCATTACGACTTGAGCATGCCAAGTAATGACAGTCACATGCTCCATCCTCACATATAGGTCAAAGTCGAATATCGAACTGGAACTCGTTGACCTCTGGAGGTCACATCTTTCGATGCCCCGGGAAACGGCGTGAGTTGCCGACGTGGTTTTGCATTACATACGTTTGTGGCGATTTTAAAAGAAATGGAAGGGGTCGCGATTTCCAGTCCCACCGGGTCCCATAATAAACACTATGCGAAATTAACCATTAGGTCCAAAACTGATTTTATCGGAACATATTTTGATATATCTCCGGAATTAATCAGACGTCAATGATTCTAGTGCCACCGTTGGACTGCCCACGTTATTGGTGTGAAACTGTGTGTCTTTTGTACACCTTCCATCATGTGAACGGCTTGACCTAACATGACCTCTGATCTGGCAAGGTCACATGGCTCCTTGACCGTTGAACTTTCGATTTAGATTTGAAGCGTTATTAATTTGCATTCTTCCATTACGACTTGAGCATGACACGTAATGACAGTCACATGCTCCATCGTCACATATAGGTCAAAGTCGAATATCGAACTGGAACTCGTTGACCTCTTGAGGTCACATATTTCGATGCCCCGGGAAACGGCGTGAGTTGTCGACGTGTTTTGTTAGTGCATACGTTTGTGGCGATTTTAAAAGGAATTGAAGGGGTCGCGATTTCCAGTACCGCCGGGACCCATGCTAAACCCTATGGGAAATTGACCATTAGGTCCAAAACTGATTTTATCGGAACATATTTTGATATATCTCCGGAATTAATCGAACGTCAATGATTCTATTGCCACCGTTGGACTGCCCACGTTATTGGCGTTGCGACTATCTGCATTGCATACACATTCCCGGAATGGGAATGTGAATAATGCATGGGAATGTGTGGGAAGCAATGCTGCGAGAAACAAAATTACATAATTGGTTATAACTCATTAACCCGTTGTGCTACGGGATACGTGAGACCAGTTTCAGAATTAGCGTGTCATTGCGGATCGAATGAGCTATATAACTTATACATTCTTGCATTATTGGATGTTTGCCCTATGTTGACCCCTGGAGGTCAAACCATTCGATGCCCCGTGAAATGCGTCTGCATGGTTGATCAGGTACCTTGGTACTACCGTCTTACCGAGATGGGCGAAATTGAAGGGGTCGTCGATTTCTGCTGAATGTGAATATCGAACTCTTGCCAACTTCACGGACGTTCTGTCCACCGGCAGCGACTGCGGCTCGAGTCGGTTCCCACGTGGGTGCGCCGGCACGGCTGCAGAGGCCACGTGGCCGCACGGCGCGGCGCGCGCGGCGGCGGCAGTTGGGCGGTCGTGACGACTGGAGGGCGGCCGGTCGCTCGGCAAAATGCCGCCTGACCCGGAACGGGACGTAACGGCCCGGCCGTGTACACAGACGTCCGGGTAGTTAGTCACCCACCCCGACCTCTGCTGCTGTGTCGGCCGGTTGTCACCCGGGCACGTTCGTCGCCTGCCGTCGTGGCGGCCAGTTGTCGCCCGGGCACGTTCGTCGCCTGCCGTCGTGGCGGCCAGTTGTCGCCCGGGCACGTTCGTCGCCTGCCGCCGTAGCGGCCAGTTGTCGCCCGGGCACGTTCGTCGCCTGCCGACGTGGCGGCCAATTGTCGTCCGGGCACGTTCGTCGCCTGGTGCTGCTGCCAGAGTAGGCCGGAGTTTGGGGATGCCGGTTTCGGTGCATGTCGAGCTTCATTCAGGTCGGTGACATGGAGGGTAGGACACCGTTGAGAGCCGATACGACTCACGACTTACATTTGAGCGCGTCTGGCCCCTGCTCCAGTACGATCACGGAGCCTCACTCTGCATCGTGGTCCATCTCGACGATTATCGTGACCTTCACGGTTGCATGGTGCGGTCTGGTTTTTGTCGGTGACATTCCGTTTAGTTCTTATAGCTTTGTGCGGCACGGTTATTTTACGGAGGCCCTGCGCGCCATAAACAAGGCGCCAACCATAGTCATCTGTCACGCTTCTGTGAGCTCAGATATTCGCTCCGCACAAAGGAGGAGCAAAGCAAACAATGACCAGCCGCATGCAAATTCTAGGTGGAGTCAATGACGTCATTGGTCAAGAAAATATATTCAAGGTCGCTGATTCCTGGACTGAATGCACTGTCTTTGAGTGGTCTGCACCGCCCAATCGCAGCAGGAAACCTCGAGTTGAAATGTTATTGAGCTGGTCTTAATCGCTCGTAAATTTAGACGTTCGTTTTCCTGATAGCCGTATATCTACACAGATTACCCGAAACCAATATCAGGGTGCGGTATGTCGCACGTGCAGCTGCGGCAAGGATCCAATGAATCATCTCTGTAAATTATAATAATTATGGGCGCCGACACTGTACGATCGTCAATTATTCCTAATTCCTGTGTCCATTGATGGAGAGTGAAATGAATCGTCCTCCTGTGTGAAGGTGACGATGAACCACTTCCGACTCCCAATCGTGCCGTCAAAATGTATGTCGACCAGGTCCGGCGTTTCGGCTGAAAAAAGTGGACACTGCTAAACGGCTTCCCGTTCTCGGTCTGGGCGTGCATGCGTCACTTTATAACTAAGTAGTGAATGGGTTGTGAATAAAAAAAAAAAAAAAAAAGCTGTTCCGCACATTGCGACACTCCTGAATGCGGTCCACAGCTAGCTGGCGTTTGTCGTGGTCCTCGTCGGCCAGCATCGCCACAGGATCGCCTCTGGGTGGGACCAGTACCCATTGCGCTGTATCACAGGCTTCACCAACTCGGCCAATTCTGGTCGTAAAGCCTGGAGCAGTTTTACACTTTCGACTAGATTGGATGGGCCATTTTTGCAGTGCCAGTTGTGTTTGATACAGAACCACATGGGGGTGTAATGAAGCATCGAAACTCAACCAACTGTTTTAGGTGATCTTGGGATCTTCGGTTGATACATACAACCGTAAGACCCTTGCTGCTAAGGTGAGCCACCTGGAGTGATTCAAGTTCCGATTTTCCAGAGGCGATCCGTGCGGAGATGGAGCCAGTCTGCACCCCAAAGGCGAGGTCATACAAGTGCTTTTGGTCTGGCTGAGGTCTTTTTGGACATGTGACGGAATTTTGGAACATTACCCTGAATTGTCTGACATTTTACAACTGGAAGCAGTTCTACAGACCCGCCTGCCGCCTTGCCAATGGGACCAGTAAATGACCTGGGTCCAGTGGTCGCGCCATCTAATTTTGAGAACACCTCTCTGAGGTTTAATTCGTTGCGTGCAATTGGCACACAAACCAATGCACTGGCCGTTTCCGACTGAGTTCAAATAGGCGGCAAACACCACCTTTCGGCCAGTGTTGACGCTAGTTCCATTACATCCTAACACGCACACATCCGCATCGATCTCCACGCCACTGCACTCAGCTCCAAGCACAAATGCTCGGACTTTCCCGACACCGGCGTAAAATGAGCCACGTACTTACTGTTCGGCTCAGCCACAACTACCACATGTTCCTCACTCTTCGACAGCGAACTAACGTACGTGTGATCCTTTCTTCCGTCAAAATATAGCCCCGTGACGTCACTGATTATCAGGTAATCCTTACAGTCCACAGCTGTCTCACTTCGAACACGGTTACGTTCTCTCCACATCTTTTGCTATCCACCACTGTTGCCACATTGTCCTTGTCGACACGACCAATATCGACCTGGAATGCGTTAATAAGCGCTGCGCAGGCGCGGTTGGATATGCCATATCTGTCTGCCGCCAACGCTGTGTTGGTCAAGTCGTCTCTGTTTTGCGATGACGGCAGAGCGACCTCGCTCTCGAACTCGGAAAAGCTGGCTGATGCCATGGAAACGGAGTCCGGCGCTGATGAGCAGCCAGGCTTCGGGGCAGAATCTTCGGAATCTGAGGACGACTCCAGGACTCCATGAGTTGTCGGCTCCGGCGACTCCAGACGGGTAGCACCGTCTCCTCCGACAGGACCGCCGGCCGTTGTCCGAGTAGTGGTTGATTTCGGTGGCGGCTGGCTCTGGTCGCTGTTGTCCCCGGTTTGGGCCCTTTCTGGTCCGTACGTTCTCGGTGTCATCTTCGTTTCGTCTCCTGAACGTCGACTGTGCCCAAGTACATCTTCCGTGGTCCACGTTGGTCGTTCAAAACCCAATCTCCATAGGCGGCACCTTGTAGTCTCTGGGGCACGCGCAGTTCAGCATATCAGCGCACTTGCATTGGGCGATATCAAACAAACCTTCAAACCACCTGGCCTTATCTTCCGGAGATGCTATCTTGGCATCGTTCTTGGGAGTCCCTTTCTTTGATCTTTTTGAGATCGCTTTCTTGTACGACATAAACTTGTCCCGGCACTCTGTTACCATAGCATGGATGCGCCGGAGACCCAACGCCGGGATCACTCTCGGATCCACAAATCCCGCACAACATTTGCGACCTTGTTGATTGCGGTCAGCTTATCGGTGGTCCTCACTTTCTTATCAAACTGTATTTTACTATACACTTTTTCGACATACCCTAATACGTCCTTGCGCGTCGGAAACATGTTCTTTTTTAGTTCAGCTGGGCATCCCAACCCTTTCGCTTGCCGTGTGGTGGACTGGTGACTCGCAGATTTCCGCTCCATAGCCAAACGCACTAGCACCTCTCGACACGCTAATGATCACTGATCCGTCGATACTGATCTGAGTGGCCGCTGACTAGCGTCGGTCGCGACGCCGGTCGGAAACCGACGCTCTGTAATTAATCCAGATACCCAGGCGACAGGGCATGTCTGAACACGAACAACGGGCCATTCAGATCTGCCGGCGGGTCGGGGGGAGGGGAGGGGAGGGGGACAGTTACAGCTGGACGCGAGCGGCGATAACGACACCAGAATATCAATGCAGTGAAGTGCTCGCTGTCAGGGTCGGATACAAGGAGGGGGAGACAAGGGGGTCATCGACACATAAGCACTGATTAATTTATGAGTTTGGAATTGAAAGTGCATCTTAGAAAGAAATTGTTTAAAAATTATAATTCATCGACTGACAGGCGAAACAACACCAGGCCACTCATACCTATTACATATATGTCCATCTACTGTCACATTGCACAACTAATCGTTCATTCACACTCTCAATAATAATGCCATGATGGAGCCGTATGGAGAGGAATTAGGGTGCATGGCATTGCTTCTTTTCTGTCTTAGAGTTAGGAGTGTATAATATACCAATGAGCTAAATAACAGCGTATAATATAAAAGTGTATATTAATTTAGTAATGGCATCATAAGAAATACTAATTTAGAAGGCAATGAAACCCTGCATACCAACGAACAAATAAACACATTAGTTACAGTGCGTTTTGAGGGTGATTATAGTGCCACCCCTGGCATACCTATATTTGGCCGCGCCCTCGGGCGTGCCGCCCCCAACATCAGGGCTCGCCCCCCCTTTGGAAAATTCCTGGATCCGACCCTGCTCGGTGTATCAGGTCATGTCGCGAGTGTCCTCTCCCCCCAACCTCTCCCGGTCTCGGGGACGGGCCCACACGGTCTAGCCAGACCTGCGGGCTGGTGGAATTTCGTGACGGCAGCGCGGACACGGTACGCGAATACCGCTGCAGAACCCTAAATAATGACTAAATCGAGTAGCAGTAGTCATCATTAGGCATCATTTTGTACGCTGATTCCAAAAATATGACTATATGACTTCCTTTCGGCTTTAGTTTCTGAGCCGATATTATCCCCGCTAGGTGGCTCTTGTGGGCACACCGCCAAACCTTCCAAGGGCCGGAGCACACTTTGTGTATCATTTTTTCTAGAAATTTCAAGTATATTCGGGGTTCATAGACCCATGGGCACTATAATTTTGCTATTTGAGTGTACAGTGTACACTCGCCTGCAGTGAAATGTTCCAGGGGATCGTGTGTGATAACTATGGCTGGCCGCCAGGAACGTGGGCTGTGTCGCTCCACGCCAATAATTACTGGTAGGCTGTGCCACTTCACAGTTATGCGTTGCATGGCAGCTTCACCACAGGCAAGTGTCCGAGCCATAGGTGACAATTTGCCCTGCAGCCATGAAGTGAGAAACAAGGGTCTACGCTGTTCCCGCCTTGCATTCCTCGGTCGGCCAAACAACATTGGCAGTTCAACGAGCAGGCTACCAATGGACTCCTGTCGACAAGCAACAATTGATAGCGGCGGATTTCTGACTCCGGGAACACAGAATGAGCTGGAAAGATTAGAAGAGACTCGGTTGTAAAGATGTAGTGAAAGGAGATGGGAGGTTTATGATGTCAATGAAGCATTATCTGGCGTTTGTACGTATAAGCGTTTGTGAGTGGGTGTTGGTGTCGAGGATTATGATGAGGAGCGCGACTGTGTAATGCAGGTTGCATTGACTCCGGAGGTTGCGTTGAAGAACTTTCCTCTTGGTCTAGAGTAGGTTGTTCTTGCGGTGGTCTGTACTCGTGTTTGTGGGTCACGTGGTGTCTGAACGTGTGATGTTGGGTGTGGTGACGTCGTGTGTGATATGGTGTGAGTGGATGGGGTATGTCGTGGTGATCGTTATGGTGGTGCGTGGGATGGCTGCTCCAATTGACCTGTCAGCAGGCTGGCTGGGCAAGACGGCTGCGGGCGAGCTCGCCTCGCAAGAGCCGGTATGGTGCAGCAGGGCATGTCCGCATACGTCGCACCGTTCCTCGTGATGATGGTAGGTGCTCGGTTTGAGCAGACGCGGTCCGGGACGTCCTTGTGGCTCATAGCGACCGATGGGGAGCGCGTCCCCAGCGATCGCCAACCGTAACAGGAGGTCCTCCGGTATGTAGACGGCATATTCCCATGTCGCCTCATACGATGGGAAACCTTCCATTCCACCAGATACTCGACACCCACGCGGCCGCACTTGACCGCGAGAATACGTGAGATCTCGAAGTTCATGATGGGTCCGGAGATTGGAGTCGGGGTGCGGTGGCGAGCGGATCGATCGGCGTCCTGCGGCAGTCTGACCAGACCATCAGATCATGCCTGGTTGTCAGCTTCGGTGACCTCTGACCTTGTGCCAGAGCGGATCACGAGGACAACTTCGCCGGGCGGTAGAGGTCGGGGGGGGAATCGGGTTGAGCAGCGTTGGGAAAGACGGGGACAGAGTTTTGTTTACGTTTCATGACACAATACAAGATAATGCATGTCGGGGCAGTTATTAGCATCACGGGGATGAACAATGCCGATTGACCTAGTGCGGCGTGATATCGGAGACCTCAGGCGGTCTGTAGCTGAAGGCTGAGTTGCGAGAGCGGAATGTCATATCATCATGCGGAATGTGATATTTCACTTGCATCAAGCCCCCAGGCTGGTACCGGATCGGTCTGCCATTGTGCTATTGGACCAACTTCGGTGCAAGTCGAGTGAATGTGTGTACGTATGTATGTGGGCTGCTGAAAAGCACCAGTTTTAATATTTTAACCTGGACACTGGGGGCTTATACACTTGTGCACTTTTTTAATTTTAAAGCAATCATCAACTTGATGAATTTTGATCATATCATGTCAAGCTTGCAATAACTTGAGGCAAGGATTGTATGAGATTGCAATGGCATGCATATATCAGAACAATCCATCTGTACCGTATGTCATGAAGGATGATTACCATGAAAAACCTTGGCAATGCTGCTCCTGGCCTTTAGTTAACACTCAAGCGATTAGTTAATGCTTATTCTTTCTGAATACATGATCATCATGAGTTGATGTTCTTGGCAAATTAACACTACAGAAGGCAACTATTATACCAATTTACTTATGATCAATTCAATCTGGATATATTTAATATTTTGAACATTGAACATGTGTTAATCTACCATCATGTTGATATATGAGAGGACATGCTGCCTGATGATCTTATTGTCATTCAATTGTAAATTGCTGCCTGGGGAGGGAGGGGTTATCACAGACAACTGGTGTTGCTAAGTTTACTGCTGCAGGGATGTTTGATAACTTCCCACACATGGTCTTGGTGTTCCTTTCACTTGCAATAGAATCCTTGCTCCTCTTATCATCTCATCTAGGCATAAAACTATCTAGAATTATTTGCCAAACTATGCTTCTTAATGGTGTGAACTTTACCTCTCTAATTTCCTTTTTCCATTTTACTTTCCGATCATTCATTGTCCCTCTTTTGTGTGCTTCCAGTTCAATGTCCATGCACAATTATTATTCCAAGTTTTCCATTTCCAGATGTAATCACCATTTCCAGTTGGCTCTTTCCCTGAGTAATGAGTAGGCTCAAACTTGAAGGAGCTACATTGGAGTTACTAGGGAATGATTTGAATGATAAGTACCCTTCTCATGAACATATATTGTCACAACGTAAATATTATACCTTACCTCAACCACTTAACTTTAATGCTGGATTCTCAGTACTTCATATTAATGCAAGATCCCTCGAGAATAAATTTGATGACGTTGTTAATTTTCTAGCAAGCTTTAAAGTTGATTGGTCAGTTATTTGTGTGTCAGAGACATGGTTGAAGAAAGATTTAGAACAATACTTTAGTCCAAAATATTATAATCTCTTTGCATCTAGTAGAAAAGAAGGTAAAGTTGGAGGTACAGCAATATATGTAAGAAGTAGATATGAGGCTAGGGAAAGAAAAGACCTGGAGAGTGATCATTTTGAGACAAGTTTTCTGGAAATCAACATGAAGTCGGGTGTACCAGCAAAAAGATTCCTAGTAGGGGAAATGTATAGACCTCCAAGTCTGAGCCACACTTTATTTATGGACTATTTGGAAAAAGTACTTGACTCATTGGAAAACACTAAATGTACATGTGTCATAGCAGGGGACTTCAATTACAATCTTTTGAAATATCACTCTGATAAACCTACACTTAATATTATGAATATGTTCAATTCTTATGGATTTTTCCCAACCATCTCAAAAGCAACCCGGATTTGTAATGATTCTGATGCCCTTTTGGATAATATATTTATATATGATGTTAATGTCTTTAACAATTCAGGAATTCTACTTCATGATTTATCAGATCATTTTCCAGTTTTTCTTAGTCTGTCATTAATTGAAAGTTCAATTATAACAAGACATTCAGTGACAGTCTTTGATAAGAATAAAATCAGTGAATTAAATGATCACCTCATCCGCAACTTAGAAGCCTTTCAAGATGAAACTGATGCTAATCAAGCATGCAACAAACTTATTAAGGCATATGAAACAGGTATTAAAAAATTATCGAAAACTTTTACACCCAGTAGAAGAAAGAATCCAATTAAACCATGAACCCCTGCACTTCGGTGTTCAATAAATACAAAAAATAAACTATATGCAAAATATATTAGGAATACAATTTTACTGAATGAAAATAAATACAAAACGTAAAGGAACATGCTTTGCAATGTGCTTAGGGATGCAAAACGATTATATTACAAGAGGGCATTCCAGGACAGCAAAGGTGATGGAAAACATGGAAGTATTTGAATGAAATTAGAAACAAGAATGAATTGCAAATAGTTCCTCCAATGTGCTTTGTTGATAACTCTGGGGCTACCTGTGTAAATGAACAAATACCTGATAAATTCAATACTTTTTTCAACGATAGGTAGAGAATTGGAAAAAATATACCTGCAACACACAACAGCCCATTATATTATCTTACACAGCCTACTTATGCCAGCATTAACAATGTTCCTTCTGTTAATGAAGCTCAAATTGCAGAAATTGTTAAGTCTTTGAACCCTGTGGGTGGAGGTATGGATAAAACTAGCACAAAAATTGCGCTTGGAACATATACAAGTATCCTGCAACATCTAACATATTTCTTTAATCTTTATCTGAGCACTGCAATATTCCCTGATGCATTAAAATCTGCAGTTATAATTCCTCTATATAAATCAGGGGAAAATAATAAATTTACGAATTATAGGCCAATCTCTTTGCTACCAATATTCTCGAAAGTGCTGGAAAGATTAATACACCGTACATAGCACATACATGCCAATTGCTCTGATGCATAACGAAGTAACTAAATCCCTTGTAAATAATAAATTAGTTGTACCCTGTATCTGGATTTGAAAAAGGCCTTTGACACTGTCAGCATCAGCATTTTGTTACACAAAATGTACTTTATTGGGTTTAGGGGAAATATATATAAACTGTTAAACTCATACCTATCAAATAGATCTCAAAGAACCAAGATACATGACATCCTCTCCCATCCATTAAATATCACAACAGGTGTTCCTCAGGGTTCGATTCTTGGACCTCTGCTATTTATTCTATACATTAACGATCTCTGCAATGTTTCCAATTTGGCTAGCTTTTACCTATTTGCAGACGATACTGCCATAACTATTACAGCTAATGATCATTTTGAATTACAAACTAAAGTAGATGACGTAATACCCAAAATAATTGCATGGTTTCATACCAACAGATTATCGATTAATGCTGATAAAACTGGATATCAATTTTTTCCAGGAAACCATGTGATGACCTTCATGTCAAAATAAATACTTCCAATATTACAAGGCATAGCTGTATAAAATATTTAGGTGTATTTATCAATGAAGACATGACGTGGAAAAGCCACATCAATGCCATCTCTTCAAAAATTAGCAGGAATATTGGAATTATAGACAAATCTAGGTACTTTCTATCAACTTGTGAATTGCTTCTTCTGTATAATTCTTTAATACTGCCAGATCTAAATTACTGTGCTGTTGTATGGGGAAGTACGTACCACTCTAAGCTCGACAAGATTATTAAGTTGCAGAAGCGTGTTCTTAGGATTGTTGGCAAGAAACCTTACTTATACCATACAAATGAATTGTTTATCAAACATAGAGTTCTTAAGTTTCTGGACATAGTTGATGAGCAATGTATTTACATCATGCTAGGTTTTCTAAATCACTCATTACCAGCACTTCTTTCTGATATGTTTCAACTTCATCAACAAGGTGGCCTCAGAGTTGGACAACACTTTCAAATACCCTTCTCTGATATCAATTACAGAATGTTTTCATTACCCTTTATTGCACCAAAAGCCTGGAATAAAATAATCTGCTCTCACTTCCATAGGATTGAAGATGTACCTAGGAATAAAATCATTTTGAAAAAACACATCAGGCAATACATTATTAGAAAATATGAACTTATTCAATGAGTATCAGTGATAATGATGTGGTATGCACGGCGATCTGGTTGTCTTATTCTGATATTTTCGTTTAAGTATCATGTTTTCTTTTCTTTCTTCTTTCTTCATACTTGGTTCGTCTTTTCTCCTTAGTGTAGTAATAGTTTAGGAGATGCATGTGCAAGATTAGGGATTTTATATTAATTCCACATTAACACCTATAGCACGGTTTTTTCTGGAGCCCTCGAAAACGTTACTAGCATTGCTAATTGTCTGAAAGGGCTTCAGGAACATCTTTTACTAATATCTGGTGGCGGGATCTGTCCAGCAAGAAACAGGAGCGAGGAGTGGTGTAACCTACCTTGACTTGCTTACCATGACCTACTTCTCATCCCTGGAATTTAACGTAATTAGGTCGCACGGGTATGGAAGGGCACTCCTGCCTACCTATTAATGGGTAGGGGAAATTTAAAATAAAATAAAAAATAAAAAATGTCCAGGGTCGGCAGGACGGACAGGGTGTCCGTTGCAGGGCTACTGTCAAGGCTAGGTAGCTGGACACGGAGTGTCTGCTCAGTCAGCTCGGCCAGATGGGCCAGCTGTAGACGTAACGAATTGACACGTTTGGCATCCAGTAAGGACGTTTTCTATTCGACTGTGGGAATTGGAAAGTACTTTGAAGGCATGGAGCATCCGTTTCTGAAATGCACTAACTGTACCGGGGTTGTAGTGGTGAAGTCTAAAGTGCCATCGGCACATACTATTTGAATTTATACCGGCTGAGTTCCGGCTGATATTAGCAAGATATTTTGTTACACTTCAAAGGCTTTTGGGGTACTTTTCTGCGACACGAGTGTCTTACACTGGGTGGCGATTCCGTCGGAGTCGCGTAAGTACAGCGACTTCACGCACGACGTGGTAGTAGCAGCGAATTGCTCTGCACTGTGGAAGTGGCAGAAGGAAAAACGTTGTTGCAGGCAAATTTGAATGTCTTCCCCAATTTCCAGGTACCGGGTTTTGTCTTTGCTGATGACAAAGTACCTTGCGTTACCTATGTCAAATTTCGTTTCTAGAGACAAGTTGTGGCCGGGTATGTTCGTATTGAACATCTCAAACACCTCGAATTGGTCAGGAATGGTTACAATCGGAATTGGCAGCATCACGTAGGGATTATATTTCGCTATTATCAACGAGGTATGTATTACCCGATAGTATTTCTCGAGTTCGTCGGTACAGTAGGGTAGGGCTGTTCCACGCCTAAGTTGCAGTTGTAACTCTGAGTGTTGTACTCTGGCTTGTTGATGAATGGCTAGGGCATTTTCAGTTACTTTCGTAATCTGATTTTGCAGGGTGATGTACGCTTCAAAGTTTTGAAGTTCAGTATGTTCAAGTTTCGAGACCTGGTAGGTTAGATCGTTCACTAAGCGGCTAGTTTGCTTGATCGCTTCACGATTGATCTGAACTTCTGTGTTTGTCCGGTTCATTAGTGACACATTTTCTCCTAAGACATGGACTATCTGGTCGTTGCTAATTTATAAAGTGTTCAGACGGCAGAGAACGGCTTCCAGGTCTGCATTAGTGGTGGTTCCGAACATGAAGGATAGCGCTTCTCCAACGAATGGTAGCACGGAACGTTTGTTTCTTTTGTCGTTCCTCGAGATTGCTGATCGGACAGCTTCAAGTGTGTCGGCTAATTTTAATCTAAATGTTTTCAGACGGTCGTTCAGCTGGGATTTCACGTCTACGAAGTACGGAAAGAGTTGATGGTCGGTGAGGTATTGAGTTATATGTGTTTCAAACACATTTAACGTGTGGTTCAGATCATCCAGCGATGTCGACACTTCATTCATGGGGAGGGCACACTCCAAATCTCATGAGTGGCATACACGATACCGCGCGGCATAAACAAACTCCGTAAAAGGTTTTTGAGTATAAGGAAAAGGAGAATAAGGATCACTTTGATCACCACCGACATTCTGCAAAATAGAGAACTGTCATACCAGACATGGTCAACATGGTCGATGCGCCCTAAAGTCCAATTAACTAACTAACTCCTCGATGTCACGACCCGTTAGATTTCATAAAATTTGACGACATTGTATCATTTGTAAATGTAGCAGGGGCTACCCCACGACATAAACTGCCCTTTGCGAAAGTGTACCGCGGCTCTGAACACTAAAAGCACGCTTTTCACTCTGATAGCTATGGATCGAAATCTCACTCCAGCACCAGCAGGGACTTCGCCCCAGAGAGAGGGCATATAAATACGTCCCCATTTTCATCGGAACTTATCATCATGCCAACGGTCGCTGCAGGGAAGGAATTGACTGAAAAACAGAGGAGCAGCCAAGATATTCGTGAAGAACGCCGCAAATAGGCTTGTCATTTTCCCGAGACTACTTTCGGCGCACGAGGCGCACCGCTTTCTTTTCCCTTGGGCTGGTGCAAATCCAAAAATGTCTTGTTTCATCTAGTGTATTTTAAGGTGGGGTACGGGTCCCGTCCTCTCCTCAAACCCGATGTCCCACCTCCATCCTCCCCCTTTCATACCTGTATGTCGTGGTGGCGCACCTGCAAGCACGAGAGAGAAAACCAGAGACAGGAAAACTAGCAAGACAACGAAGAAAGCCACCATTAGCACATCAGTCCACATAATTGAAAGAGCATCTTATCACAAAGGAAAGCTCTCCGTGAACAAAAGTCTCTCTCTCAGTTCAAATGATCTACTCATCCCTCAGCGTTTCGCTTCACAAAATGGCGTCGCACACATAATGAAATATCTAATAGCTAGCAAATCACATTGAACCAATGATCAGTTGCACTCATGGTTGTGTGAAGGAAAGCAAGACAATGACACATGCAAATGAACAGCTTCAAAATGGGACCGACCACCTTACCTTTCGCACATCAGCAGAGCCCTTCCAGTGTGTGTGTGTGTGTGTGTGTGTGCACGGGCATATGGTCCTAAGTGGGGACATCTCCAGTTTAAACACCCACAAAGCGAGGGCCAGATTTTGCTGTGGGGACCAAAAATCGGTCCTCGCAGTGTGAACCCTACTACGTTGATCCCCGACATGGGTGAAGCATCTGGTGGAAGTTTGGCATGGTCCTCTCTTGGTAGTTTAAACAGTAATAATATTAAAAACATCTCACTAGATGGCTCTGCGCTGTAAGGCACTGTAAACACTCTTCTTCCCTCCAAAACGTCAACGTCATCAACAACTTGGAGTGATGTCATATCCGTCGTCCCCAAAATATGTAGTTATAAGCATTTCAGACAAGTATCTGAGACAATACGAAATGAGCTGCGCAGATATAAAGGATTTATATTGCTTCATCGTACCGATGAACTCAATGAAATGTATTCAAAGCAATACTATATTTACATGTATCACTACAATACTGCACTGTTCACCCATGTGCTTTTCTGGACCCAAACGTCGAAAGGAATGCGATTTCGACAATAAATGCAATCGCTGTTAACGTATAAAATATAAACATAACGATTAGTAGAATGGAAATGTTAAACAAATAGGAAGTGATACGCTAGATTACAGCAATCTATGGTTTTAACAGCTTCGTACTCGTGGTTTTAGCATGTCTGTGGTTCATAATTCCGTCACGGAATTTATAATACTCAATGAAGACGGGTCCCTTCTTCGTGGGTGTTTAGATTGGCAGTCCTCGCTTGGTAGCGTTTGCCCGTACACGCACACAAGTATACGCGTTCCACGAGATAGCTCTTCACGGAGCATATGCTTACTTGCGATCCAACATTGCGTTGTCCGGGAGTAGGCAATTTCTCAGGGTTCTGGTGACCATTTAATTTGCTATCTTCTTGCGTTTGTCACAACCTGGTTGAGACATCCGACTTGCAATGGTATGTTTTTGTGGAGGCGGTAATTGTGGGGTTCAGACTTTCCATATCGACTTGCTAGTCCTCGGATAAGACTGGTCCTCTCTTCGTGGGTGTTTAGTCTGACGGTCTTCGCTTGAGAGCATTTGCCCGTGAATACACAGACATTCGTGTACGATATGCAATAGGTCTTCACTTAGCAGGTGTTTAAACGCGATCCCATCCTTCATGGTGATGTACTGAGACCGGCGGCCTGTCGGGATTCTGGTGAACAATCCATGTACCACATTCTCGTGGCATTTGTGTCGCAGCCAGCTGGAGGCCTGATTTCCAATGGCACGTTTTTCCGAATGTAGGCCATCTCCACTCTGAGACTGGCTTGATGTTGCCTGCGAGGCTAGAATATAAATTTACTCGTTGGACACTAGGATGTTACCCATTGAAGGGGGATACTACCTACGTGCAGTGATCTGCACCAGGATCGTCCTCTGTCACCATTGGTTCATGATACTGGCTTTTTGGCTGTGTTGTCCAGATTAGTAGCATATTCAGAAATATATGGCGAGTGATTGAAGATGAGCATCACGTCACCAGAAGATTCGAACGTCACATCCTTGGTATTGGTCAATGACCAATAGGCACTTGACCACTGATAGGCATTTTCTTCCCTGCCCAACACCATGACCAATGGTCATGGTGTTGGGCAGGGAAGAAAATGCCTATCAGTGGAGATATATGCTACGACTGTGCATTGTGCAAGGCTCTAGGATAACCAGCATAACCTAAATGGAGACACCTTCGTACTCGTGGTGTAGCTTGCTTGGGATTCAGACTTCGGGTATCGAGTTCGCGGTTCCCAGTAGATATCTCTCTGCGTAGGTATCTAGACTGACAGCTCTCGCTTGGTAGCGTTTATCTGTGCATGCAGACACCCGTGTGCCTACGAAACAAGTGTTGAAACGGCAAAAGTGCTCTAGTGGAATATTTACCCTTGGGCATGTGCGTAGTTGTGCACGTCGCACACTGGCAACAGGAGCGCCAATGTTATGCCCACGTAAGTGGAAATCCACACGTTCAACCGACAATGAAGGTCGATCCGGGCACCATGCATTTTTTAACCAGTATCCTTACTTAGGGCGATTTTTCAAGTGTTCCAACGAAATAGAACGAAAACTAGCGTGCAAGATTATTCGGTTGTAGTCTGCATCCTGTCTTCATTAGTAACATTCTGATTTAGTTTTATCTTTTCCAGATATCCTCTCGAACAGCGGAGACTGCATGGACATACTGCAACGTAACGGGGAAGGATCAAGTGGCGAAATACATGTTTAAAGGACAAACAACGGCGAGGGAAGGAAGTGGGACAAGAAAAACGTGTGCACTTTTTGTATGACAAAGCATAGCAAGTTGGCATGACAATTGATGCGAGTGCACCACAAGGAAAAAGAAGTCAAGGATGCTCTGTCACTTCCAAAAGGCTTTAAGCAACGTAATGAAGTCTTCCGTCGAATCCTTTGTCAAGGTAATTTCAAGCACAGCATTGACGTGCTTCGGAAAGGGAAAGGTGTGCTGATTCCAGCCAGGCGACCTCCAGCGGAAGCTACTGTGGAGAGCAAATTCCTACCATGCGATCGGTGTTTGGGTTTCTTTTCACGCCGGAACCTTTTCGGACACTCATGTAACAAAGCCCGTGATTCCAAGGGTCGAGTTCAAGGACATATCTGTGACAAATTGCGTGAACCTGGCCGGCTTGTCCTCGAGCTAAAGAAGACAGACGAAGAAGGAGACTTGGACGGATACATACATCCCTCCTACTTCAAAAAGATCGCTGCGGCTGTAAGAAGTATTTCAAAGTATGATGGAAATGACTATGGCATTCCATCGCTGGCTCTCAAGCTAGGGCACTCGCTGCACGAATGTGCCTGCATCAAGCGTTCACGTGGCATCGTTACCGGGAACAGCGTGACGAGGCAGGCGGCAGAGGACTTCTGCACGTTGTACAACAACGAGTGCGGTTGTTGGTGTCGTCACGGGCTCTGGGAACTTTACACGAACGAAAGTGGAACAAGGCCCCATGTTTGCCGTTGACCGAGGACTTTCACCGGGTGCACAAACTGATGAAACAAGAAGCCATGGAGGCGAAAACTCGTCTCCAGACTAACCCGTCGCTGGAAAGCTACGCAGAGTTCACGGAAGTGACACTTGCGCAGGCAATACTGTTGAACAGGAGGAGGCCTGGCGAAACGCAGCGTCTCACGGTATGAGCGTACCAAAAAGTAACAAATGAACACAACGTTGACATACTTGCGCAGCTGGCACCCTTCAAAAAGGAGCTTTCTAGAACCCTTAAGCACGTAGTGGTAAGGGAAAACGGGGTAGAGGTGTACCGCTCCTCCTCACTGAAGACATGACATGTGCCGTGGATCTACTAATTGAAGAGAGAGAACATGCTGGCATATCCCCAGACTGTCAGTTAATTGTCGTTAGAACGGGTGAGGCCAACGCGATTCTGATTCGGGGGAGCACTTGTATCGGAAAGCTCGCTGGGAAGGCATCGGCGAACAATGTGACCGCCACCAGCTACAGGAAGCATATTGCGACTATGATGCAAGTGCTGCAGCTAAAGTTCCACGAAGTGGACATGGTGGCCAAGTTTCTCGGACACGACATAAATGTACATAGGGAGTTGTATAGGCTTCCAGAAAAAACGCTGCAGGTTGCGAAAGTCTCGAAGCTGCTACTTGCTATGGAGGCTGGAATATCTGCATATGCAGGAAAAAGCTTGGAAGACATAAACCCAGCGGAGACTGATGAACTTGATGTCGAAGTAGTCGCAGGTGTTAGCGAACAACCAGACGCCGGGGACACATCAGATGAGGAAACCATGGACTTGAATGACCCACCAGCATCGAGCCATGACAACAACACGAAACGAAAGCAGCCAGGGAAGAAACTAGTTCGGAGGCCAATACAGAAGAAAAAAACGGTGGTCCGATGACGACAAGGGGGTCGTGACGCGAGGACTAGCGGCATCCATATCGAAAATGCGCCGTCCCAGGGCCGATGAATGCAAGGAGCTGATACGTAGGAATGGAGAGACACTCGTCGGCAGTACGTGGCGCGATGTCAAGTACTGCGCTTACAACATCACCCAAAAAATGAAAAAAGGTGCCGTGAGATATCGCGCAAAAGTCAAACATGTGTGTTTGGGCCAGACTGATCAAAGTAATAAAGGAGAACTGTTACCATGTCCATTCAGAGTTCTCATATTGATGGCATCGTGAAGTTATTTTCAGTGATTCAGTAATTGCAATGCAAATGACAACTTTCAAGTGCCTCTAATCATGACGTTGATGACTAGGTATCTTTCCATGTTCGGTGACGTCTTCCGCACAGGTAGTTGATGTTTCTGAAGCCCTCATGGATTCAGTTTTGTGACGCCACTAATTTCCCGTCTCTGACTTATTCTTCAAACCAGTATTGTAGGAGCAACACAAACAGTGTGAGGACGATTGTCGGGGAGCGACAGTTTTTGAATGGTCAAATAATCAAGTTTGCAGGGATTCGAACACAAGGGGCATCCTACTTAAAAAAGCGACATGATGCTTAAAAGGCGTTTATCTGATAATTCAGAGAAGTGCCATAGCGAGAGCGTGGATGACAAAGTATATTGAATGTCTTATCTGTCAGGGTCGGGGAGGGGTTCTCAATGTCCCGTGGTCTAGATCGCGATAGCTCAGTCGGTGGGGACTTGACTCTTGACCATAAGGTCTTGGGTTCGAATCCCACAACCGGCAGGTTCACCCAGCCGACCCGCGACCAATCTGCGCGAGAGATTGGTGACGCTATGTGGTCTAGCAATCGAGTGCCTCGTGAACTAACTCCGTTCTTCCCATCCAATGTTCCTCTTCCCCTCCCATCCCAAGCGGACATTCGCGAAACCATAGGGAGCGTCCGACACCTTGAGACGACAGAGAAGCGCCATATTGAATTACTGCGCAGTCATCTGAACTCCTATGACGCCCCTGAGGGATCCATACGCCCCCTGGAACTCCTGGGGGAGGGGGCTTGAAATTACAGGCGGGGATGCTGAGGTGCCTAACGAGCAGAGTGCGACACTGCAAACATATTCCGCCATCATCCAAGTTATAATAACGTTCCTCGGGTCGTCCTGGGGCACTGCAGCACCTGCAGGGGCCCTTACAATTCCAAGGGGGCGTCCGAAGCTTCAAAGGGTGTCCCGACACCTTGGCAAGGACAACATAGCAGTGTGGGCGGCAACATAATATTGTGGCGTCCCTTTGCCCGTTCAAGAGCGCCCCAGCAAATATTTGTGCATCCCTGTACCTGCTTCACAACTGGAAGGTGGTGGGTTTGAGTCCCACCTGTCTCTACTTTTCGCCCGCGACCAATCTGCGTGAAGGATTGGCGACGCTACGTGACCAAACAGTGGACTCCTATGACCCAACAGACCGCGCTCCGAAGCTCTAGGAGGCACCTGAGAACTCGGCAGGGGAACCCTGTCGCCTTCCACATGAAGCCTCGAAATTATGAGTTGCCTATAAGAGTTGTGCTATCAAGGGCACTTCGACGACTGTGCTCGATAGAAGGGAAGGGGCGATTTCGCCCTGTATCATTGAGCTTTTGAGTCACCTGTTAAAAATGTGTTGCATCAAGGACACTTCGACGACCGCGCTCGATAGAAAGGGAAGTGCCAATTTGGCCCCGTATCATTCCTTTTGACGTTAATTTAGCTATGAAGGGGGCTTTTGCCCTGGCACCGTACCCTCGTATCCCTCGCCCCCACCAACTACGCACATGCTTCAAATACAAACATTTATGTTGGTGTGCAGTGTGAACCTTTATTGCCTTTTCCTTTTCACCTAGGAAATATTTCGCTTGTGTTGGTCGGGTGCCTCTTTTTGCCCTTTAATTGTGTTACTAATCAACTTTGTTTTCATTTTTAGTTCATAACGTGAACAAAAATAACTGATGACGTCATCCAGCACTGCCGTTTTCGGAGTTGTGCAAATTGTTAATGATGTTCTCTGCAGGTATATGTCCTTGGGAACAACCTAGAGATAAGGAATGAACGGGGCATGTCAGTGGTGCCCCCACGATGGCACACTCTGCACTCTCGGGTATCACAAATGCTTGCGGACCGAAAAATATGGTTGCTTCCTACCATGCTTGTGCGTTAAAGTAATGGCATAACTGCATCTCCATGCGAAGGTACACCGACATCTCGTCTCTCGCACCCACCACTATTAGAACAGTTGACATATTAGGTGCAAGATCTGCCAAACGAGTGGGTGACCCCTCCCGGCGCAATGGCGGTCGCCGTAGACCTCATACTTGTATGAGATCTACGGCGAAACCACGACCCCTTAGATTGGCACACATGCTGCAAGCTTGGGGAAAATCTAAGGAGTCGTGGTGTTCAGGTGTTCATCCTCCATTGGGTCCCATGCTAAGTCCTATTGGAAATTAACCACTAAGTGAAAAAGTGAAATTTGTGATGCTCTTTTACTTCTCATCCAGTTCTTCCTTGGGGTACCGGGTTATTAGTTCCGAGTTATGATTAAGTGCAGGGGATGCTTGGATAGGAGACCCATTTATGTATATGGCATCGTTATGTATTCAAATATTCAGCTTAATTTGCCTAGCTTGATATTCCGTGACCGCACGGTGACCTATGCAAGTCACAGATTGCAATGCACCGCACAGTGCTTGACATCACATATATACGACCTAATGAGGCACACATGGTGAAATTTTGTGGAAAATCTAAGTGGTCATGGTTTTGATCCTCCATAGGGTCCGGTCCCATGCTAAGGCCTGTGGGAAATTAACCATTAAGTGAAAATGTGAAATTTGTGATGCTCGTTTGCTTCTCATCCAGTTCTTTCTTGGGGTACCGGGTTATTAGTTCCGTGTTATAATCAAATGCACCGGATGCTTGGAAACCCATGTATGCATATGGTGTCGTTATTTATTCAAATGTTTCGCTTAATTCCACTAGCTTGATATTCGGTGACCATACGGTAATCTCTGTAGGTCACAGCTTGCAATGCCCCGCATAATACTTGACATGGCTTTGAGCCTCCATAGGGTCCTATGTTAAAGCCTGTAAGAAATTAACCACTGAGTGAAAAAGTGAAATTTGTGATGGTATTTTACCTGTCAACCAGTTCTTGCTTGGGGTACGGTGTTGTTAATTCCGTATTATGATCAGACGTACCGTATGCTTCGATTTGCCGACCATTTCTTGCCTGGGATACCGTGCGATTAGTTATGTGTTATGATCAGCATTGTCGGATGCATACCTATCATTTCATTGTACACGTTGTAGTCTGATGCGATTTTGTGCCGGACGAAACGGTGTCGTCCGACGATGAGTGTTGGCGTGGCGCGCCACGGCGGAGTGAGCGTTTGGCGGCCGGGCAGTACGAACGGCCTGGCGACCATGTGTAATGGGTTGTGTGGTTTAGTTGAACGAACGTTAGAAAGAACTGAGAGCCATCCGAACCCGACCGTATATTGCGGGAGACCAAAGCAGACTGCCCCCGGCCACGACCGGGGGCCATCAGCACAGCTCGGGCTGAGTCAGGGGTTCCGGCTCCGGTTCCCTCGCGTCGTTCGTTCAACTACAAGCTATTTCGGCCTTTCTGGTTAACGAGCCATGCCGGACCCGGACCCAGTGGAGACTTCTGCGGGCGCAGACAGCGTGCGGAGCAGCAGTGGTGGTGGCCGATTCGACGCCCGCCTGATTCCGGACTTCAGTGGCGGCACCGACGTCGTCGAGTGGTGGACTCGTGCTGAGGTCCTGTGCCGGCACCACAACGTCGACCTGGCCGCCATCGTACCTGCGTGGCTGTCTGGAGGTGCCTTCGCTGTGTGGCTGCGGATGCCGGAGGTGGAGCGGCGGTCGACGCGAGCCGTGCGCGACGCATTGTACGACGCGTTCGCGATGGACCAGCTGGCGGCGTACGATGGAGGTGCTCGCGGACAACGCGACGGCGTTCCACGCGCGGCAAATGGCCGCGTTCATGGCGCGCTGGCAGGTGGGGCTGCGGTTCCGTGGCGCGTACGAGGCAGGCGGCAATGGTATCGTCGAGCGACACCACCGAACGGTGAAGGTGATGGTGGCGCGGCAGGGCTGTCCTGTGCAGGTAGCCGTACACCGCTACAACACGACGCCCAGCGACACGGCCGTCCCGTCATCTGCACCGCTGACCTGCCTCATGCGCGAGCCGGGCCACGACCTGCCAGTCGACATGACGTGCGTGCCGGATGGACCGGTACCGGCCCCGCGGTTGCGTGCGGGTACGCTGCGCCAGGGCGAGCCGGTCTGGATTCGCCGCCGTGGAATAACACCGTGTATGGACGTGTCGCGGCCAGGTGTCGTCACCCGCGTCTTGGAGCCGCCGCTGGTGGAAGTGGACGGTATACCCTGGCACACCCGGACACACACGTCATGGTACATTCATTAACATTTTGACCTCTGGAGGTCAGGAAATGTTATGCCACATGAAACGGTATGGTGTGTGTTCAGAAGCCCATCCTATGTCGATCTGCAAGATTTGGTGGAATCCGGAGGGGTCGTCGATTTCTGCTGAATATGAATATCTAACTCCTGCAAACTTTATGGATGTAGCAGCGTTCACCTTACGAGTTTACACTGGCTGCTCAGGCATTGAGCGAGCTTTCTGAGCGAACGTAGTGATACATATGTTAAAACCCACTTGCTTGCTTGGATTTTGAAGATATCTTGAACTCGGCCTCTTTCCATGTGATATTGGTATGAGATGAACTGGCGTGAAGACGTGAAGTTAGGCAGATTTAACTGGCAACTGCACTTTATAAGGTATAAATATTGTCATTCTTCACCATCAAGAAAGAACACATAATGACTTCAAATCGATTAAAAAGTTATATATAAGAACTCCACATTTTATATTGAATGTCCGAACGCAGTCCGCCCCACTGTCTCCGTGTGTGTGATGCATGTTAGCATGACCCGAGCCATGATTCCCTACCTGGAAGTGTTTCTGTGCGTCTTGCCCACAAATATTAATATTCATAAGGTATAAATAGTTCGCCATCACGCATGTGTGTTGGTTGGATCGCATATTATTCGTTGATATATGAGCACCAGCGAAAATGTGTCCGGGGAACTCTTGCACATTGATGGAACTGAACGGTTCGAAAATTTCATTCGCTGTTCTTTCGTCGGGCTTTCAATTCAGTCGGACAATTATATACCCCTTAAGTGATAACCTGGTCTTCTAGACGTGTAGTTTTATATTGATCTTGAGCATCACATTGAGCACCTCAATTGCTAATTTATTATATCAGCAGATCAAGTAGCCTAAATTGAGCATGCAAATATAATTAAGGACAGGGTCGATTAACACGAGCGCCGGAGAGCCTCTCACATAACACGCACAGGAGGGTGACTTGGCCCTTGCCCATAAAATTCCGAAAACTACTGAAGCTATACGCACACAATTTGGAGGTACATTGTGGATGTAGTAATCTCGCTTCAATACAACTTGTATAACCCTAGGTTTTTAAGGTCAAATGAGGTCGTGATCGGCTGAATCACCGCATTGCCGCTCTACCGTACCGACGAAGCCTTTGTGACCTTGAACGCTCGTTGGCCGCCCCTTGGTCGGCCGATTTGACACCCCCCACAATTCCTATAGTTACTAACGGATTTTGGTTTTGTGTTGCATATGATGCGCTTATCGATTTTTTACGAAGTCACAACATTACATTACAATGCCGCCGCCCGTTTATGAGATAATGTTTAAAAAACAGGCGGGCGGATTCCGCCCCCCCCCCCCCCCCCCCCCCCCCCACCACCACCACACCACACTCCTTCAGTGCGCGTGTGAAACAGCCACATCTTATACCTACATCAATCCCGTGGCACTTTGTCCCGTGAATAATTTTCATAAAACAACCATTATGCCTGTTGAGCTTTTCCCCCTCAATGATTTTCATAAAACAGCACAAATGCGGCAGCCGTTCCAGCGGCTCCTGTGTATGCACTCCGAACTGGGTACCCGAGGAAATTCCCCTCACGACCGTGAGCTGTTGAATAATATATCATCAACGGCTGCCGCAGGCAGCTTGTACAGCATTATCGCTGTTGTCCGTGGAAGCTCCCTTGGGCTAACTGGCCGCCGCAGCTGACAACTTCTTGGAAGCCTCGGCTTCTGGTTTGGTGTCAGCAATGGTGGCAGGATACTCAGCAGCGCTGACGGTGCCAGTCGGCGCAGTGTCTCCGGACACCAGTACGCTGGCCACACTACAGGGTATAGTCGCGACGTTAAGGGTGACGGTCATTCACCTGGAAACCGTCCCGAGTGATAGGTCACCAGAGTGAATGGGCGGACGCCATTATTTCCAGGGCCATCGGCGGGGCCATCGGCGCTCCCGCTCCGATCGCAGCCCGCAGTTGTATGCTTTTCGCTGCATGTCCATGTCCATTTCATATTGGGGGGGGAAGTCACTATTGGAGGGGCAAAATTGAACGTTGGGGGCATATGCCCCTCCAAAAGTATGCAAAACAACACCCCTGCTCGAACCCTACTGGCTGAGCACCCTGCTAATGCTAGGCTGTCATTTTCCATATTAAACATGAAAGTTTGTCCTCAATTAAGGACTGGACACCCCTGGCTTTGTGAGAGATATCAAGCCTTACCCCTAAGATTACTTGGGTGTTCCTCCACTGCGGAGTGCCCCTCAGAGGCGCTGTCAAGTGGGTATATAGCCATTTGCCCCTCCCTTAGAGACTGAATTGGTCCTCAGCACACCAATATGTGCTTATTAATACTTCGGATCTGTTCTACTTCTTTGGGCCCTCTGACAAATAGTAGCCGAATTTGAAAGAGTTTTCCGATTTTTAGAGGTAGAATGCCCGGCGCTTCCCCGCCAGGCCATCTGGGCGGATCCTGACTGCGCCTCTGGTGCAAGGGTGGATATCTCTCGCAAAACCGGGGTCCAGGTCCTTATGTTCAGGACATATTTGCATCGAGTAGGAAAAATGACAAATTCACAGTAGCATGGCACCAAACCAGGGGGCGTGACCCACCCGGGATCTCCAGCGCCAGGTGCCCCGTGCCACGCGCCACGCCTGCGCTATCGCACGTGCTTGTACTTGTCAGTCTTGTTTCAACCTTATTAATATTGCTAATATCTACAGTTAAATGCAATAAGGAAGGTTATCATCCAACAAGGAAGGTTATCATCGCATCTGAAGAGCTAGTCGTTACGGTTCTCGGATATGAGTGTATGAAATATAGATGACGTAATCAGTCGACACGGTCCTCGGTTTTGTGTTCATGCGGGCGATGTCCATGTATGACGTCACTGTGACGTCAGGTCCTCACATGGTAGCACTTTCCCGTGGTGGTCGATTCAGGTACTGGTGGTCGTGCTTATTGCCACCGGGCACTTATACCTATCTATATACTAGAAAATACTCATAAAATCATCTAAGCTGCGTATGAAGGGTGAAGGGTGACCACGCTGGTCCCCACAAGGCGTTTGAAAAACCAAGGTCCTCGTTTGGGACCATTTGCCCGTATGCATGTATGTGTGTGTGTGTGTGTGTGTGTGTGTGCGTGTGTGTGTGTGTGTGTGTGTTTGTGTGTGTGCTGAGTTTGACCAGCCTGCCACCGTTAGGTGCAGGGGTGTCGATTTTTGAAAATAATTGGGGGGGCCGAAGTGCCAACACACTAGACCCCCCCCCCAAAAAAAAAACAAATCGGATTTAGCCCACTATATTTTCAGATCTCAGAAATTCTGATTTTTTATTCGACGATGTGTATGTTTATTCAGCATCCTCACCAACGGGGAAAATCGTCCAATAACTGGTGAAGTCACATAATTAAAAGAGCAGTGCTCAGTACATGTCAACATAACAACTCTTGGCTGGTTATTGGTTCTACGACACGTCGACCGTTGTGTCATATAGCGTCGCCAATCTCTCACGCCGATTGGTCGCGGGCGAAGAGTAGCGACAGGTGAGACTCGAACTCACCAACATAACAACTCTGAATAATAGCATGCGACTGCAGTGCCATATAGTGGGCTCGGATCTATCGTCACCGTCACCGTCACTGTTACCCTCCTCCTCACTCCACACACCAACAAACACACACCGGCTTAAATAAAAATACTTCAGCGATCAGATGCAAGCTAAAACACACCGGCATTGATGAAGCATCAGAGCACAACAGACCTGAACGGTGATGACGATGGGTGAAAGTATTTCCTTGGTGCCTAACGCTAGGGAGGGGAATTTTTCCCTTTAGTACGCCACTGCGGCTGCTCAACGTGTTTTTTTCCGCAGATTGCACGATCGAGAGTAGAAAGGGTTTTGGATAATTTTCTTTCGGGACCCATTCTTAATTTTCCGGTGCTCTGGTCGATTCGATGGAGTCTCCTTGTGGTTTTTGTGGTGAAGTCTATTTTTATAAGCCCCCTGCAGGCTATTTTTGGAACCCGGTACGATTCTTCTGGCTCTCGGTGCGTTTTTTTCCGGTGCCAAAACAGGTTTCTTTTCCGGCATCCGACGACTTCTTATTTTGTGGATCCTTGACGCAATTTTTCCGTCCGCAAGGTGACATTCCGGGTATATATTGGTACTTGGGAAGCCAGCTGCAACTTGTCGGGCTCCGGCACGACGTTTTGGCCCCAATGAGATTTTCAAGAGAAGCGACGTGAATTTTTTTTTGTCTAAGTGCGATTTTTTGGGACCCCGTCGTCACTTGTTGGGATCCCTTGCGGTGGCTACGACACGTTTGTGGGGGCCCAACAAGTTTTGTTGGCTTTTGGAGCTATTGTTGAGATCCCAGATTGATTTTCCGTGTCCGGACTGTTTTTCATTTACCCGGCTTCATTTGTTGGGTGATCTCAACGAGACTTTTAGAGCCCCGGTGGGACCTGTCAGGCCTCTGGCGTGATTTTCAGGGGCCCGGGTGATAATTCTTAGTACCCCAGTCTCGGCGTGATTTTCAGGAGGCCCCGGACCGACCGTTTGTGGCCCCCGTCGTTATTTTCTGGAATCCCGGCACGACTTGTTTGCGGCCCCAACGTGATTTTCAGGGGCCCAGGTGCAAACTTTTGAGGCCCCAGCGTCATTATCGGGGCCCCTGCGCTACGTTTGGGGGCCCCCAATGTGATTTTTCTGAGCCCCGGTGCGATTTTTGGTGGACCGAGTGAAATTTTTAGGGAGCATAGCGCATTTCTTTCCTAAGCTCGGCGGATTCTTGAGAGCCCCACAAACTATCAGGAGGGGGGGGGGGGGTGAGGCAACTGCCCACAATTCCCCCTCCCCATTCGGTATGTCACTGTGCCATGCAATGATGCAACATAAGAATCCAGGAATAGTTCATCTGTTTCATCACTCACATGTGATTTCAACTCCCCAGTTATCCAGACAGTTTGAGGAAAGCCAAACATCTGCTACATGGATCAGCAAGGATGGATTGTAAGGCAACATGGATACCATGGAATTCCGGTCACAGTAGTTATGCTGCAATACATACCTTCTTCAACAGGCTGCTTTGGAGATGGAGGAGCTCCTGAAGTTTGGTCAGGGCTGGAGTTGGAGGTGGATGGAGCAACACTGTGAAGGACATAACATATGGTTCAAGAGACTTGTTTCCATTAACAATACAGGGGATGAAGTAACATTTTCATTGACTTCTATGGTTTTCATTGGCTTCATTGACTTCTATGGTGTCCTGAGTAAGTAGGACAATCGAGATGGGTTTCTGTTATATGCATTGTAGAAGCAATGTTATAATGTAGCTTTTATACCCCAGTGAGAATGGTATGGATTCACTCATAAGTGAATTTGCAAACATACTGATATATCAGTTAACAACAATGCAGGGAGCTATGTGATCAACATGGTCTGTGCCCTAAGCCAAAATAACTAAGTA
>JAOTOM010002155.1:0-35000 GCA_034440615.1 Ashinkailepas kermadecensis
GTCCGAATGGTTCCACCACTTCCAACATACAATGAAAAGTATGATGTTGTGATCACTATTCGCAAAGAAGTTCTCCTATGTTCCTTCTATCCTATCCTATTGTCTGTCCATCTTGTTTGTCTGTCCATCTGTGTGTTTGTCTGTCTGTCTGTATGTCTGTCTGTCTGTCTGTCTGTGTCTGTCTGTCTGTATGTCTGTCTGTGCTTATGTCTGTCTGTCTGTGTCTGCGTATGTCTGTCTGACAATATGTGTCTGTCTGCCTGTGTCTGTCTGTCGGTCTGTGGCTGTCTGCCTGTGTCTGTCCTCTGTCTGTGTCTGTCTGTTGTCTGTCTATATTATATATATATATTTGTGTGTGTGTGTGTGTGTGTAGTGTTGAAATATGTGCAGTAGGGTGTAAAAATTTCCATTGGAAACAATGTGCTCTAAGCATAACTGGGTCAACCTTAACATAAGTTAGTCAAACACAATTTAATTCGAAAAAGCAGCTACTCCGGCACTTCGCTACCTTTGTTCACAGTATAACTAATTTATGGGTAACTATTTTAGTTATAAGGATTCAAAATACCTATCCTTATCAAGTGATATTGTTTAACGGACCACATCATATGTAATCCTCCTACCTGGATTTGTGCTAAAGATATGCCCATGCATCACAATCTGCAATGGTGGGTATCAACATGATGCTTATCAGCAAAGATACTGCGAGAGGTTAGATATGAAGACATCTTGACAACTAATCATTAAACATAATGTTGGTGCTTTTGTTGTGAGGATATAAGTTCAACAATTCAGGCTAGACAAGATGAGGTGTAAGGACAGTTAAAAAACGCAACAGGTCTTCAGTCAAAGGATCCAGTGGAATGGGCTGCCTGCTGATATTGTGGGAAGTTTCTCATTGAATGTATATATGTATTTAAAAGTAAGGGCAGACAAGAATTTTTAGACAGGGAAATCTTGTTTTTTGAGTTCTAATTTGTGATGGATGGGGTGAGTTTTTATGCTAAGTAAGTGTGCATGGCACAGACCCACTGTGAGGCATGGTTGCAGTTGGGAAAATAATTGATAAGGCATTCAATCCACATGTGTTAGGAGGATCAGGGAATAAGGCTGGAAGCTAGGGTAGATAGGCATTGACAGGTGTGTGTGTGGGATATTGGTGGACTGGTTTCTTCAGCACCACGATGGGGAGGAGCTTGCTGCAATTGTGAGGGAGTGATACATGCCTGCAAGTGAATAGTGCTAAGAATGAGCTGGGATATATATAGCTTCCCTCCGACTTGGGAGTAAGATATTGATGGGGTGAGAGTATGTGCATTTCTAGTACCTTCTCTAGATATAGGCCTAGCAGATGGGCCCCTATGGCTCCTTATTAAGCCTTAACCCCATGACTTTATGTCGAATGGTTCCACCACTTCAACATACAATGAGAAGTGCATGATAGTTGTGATCACTATTACCCAAGGGTTCTCCCCTATGTTCCTTCTCTCCTATCCTATTGTCTGTCCATCTGTGTTTGTCTGTCCATCTGTGTTTGTCTGTCTGTCTGTGTCTGTCTGTCTGTGTATGTCTGTCTGTCTGTGTCCGTCTGTGTGTCTGTCTGTCTGTCTGTGTCTGTCTGTCTGTGTATGTCTGTCTGTTTCTGTCTGTCTGTGTGTCTGTATGTCTGTCTGACTGTATGTGTGTCTGTCTGCCTGTGTCTGTCTGTCGGTCTGTGGCTGTCTGCCCTGTGTCTGTCTCTGTCTGTGTCTGTCTGTCTGTCTATATTATATATATATATATATATATATATATATATATTTTTATATGTGTGTGTGTGTGTGTGTGTAATGTTGAAATATGTGCAGTAGGGTGTAAAAATTTGCATTGGAAACAATGTTCCTAAGCATAACTTAGTCAACCTTAACATAAGTTAGTCAAACACAATTTAATCCAACAGCTACTCAGCACCCTTCTCCTTTGTTCTGATATAACTAATTTATGGGTAACTATTTTAGTTATAGGGGATTCAAAATACCTATCCTTATCAATTGATATTGTTTAACAGACCACATCATATGTAATCCTCCTACCTGGATTTGTGATAAGATATGCCCATGCATCACAATCTGCAATGGTGGGTATCAGCATGATGCTTATCAACAAGATACTGCGAGAGGTTAGATATGAAGACATCTTGACAACTAATCATTAAGCATAATGTTGGTACTTTGTTGTGAGGGATATAAGTTCAACATTCAGAAGGTGGCATATTGAACCCTATTTCACAAATAATTAATCACTGTGTATAATTCCATGGGTTATGCACCATGCACAAAAGACACCAGATCTTACTGTTCCATTTCAAGCAATGGATGCTGTCAGATGAATCCTGAGCTGCTGCCAACTGTTGAGTAATGTTTCTGATGGTCTGATGTTACATATCATTATATAATGAGCACATACATGACTACAGCATTGCATATACAATCCCATGCGCATGTCTTTAAGAAATCCTAGGGAGAGGTCAAGTTTCATTAATTTTGCATTCCTTACATGTGATATTTATATGCTTTATATGTGATGTTCACCCTGACTGAAAAATGACAGTATGATGTCAAACTTCTTTTGAAAAACCTCAATTGTGATCAGTCAAATCAGGAGATATCACCGTCTAGGCATTATTCAATTGAATCACTTGTTGCACTTGTTACAGGGTTCTGTACGCATCGGTGGACGGCAGGTTACCCTGGTGATCGCCGGCGAAGGGGCGTATCCACTTCTCCCATGGTTGACGAAGGCGTACAGCGGACGATTTGATCGTACTTCGGAGATAGACCAGGCGAAGGAGTTCTACAACGTACGTCTCGGAGCGGCAAGAGTGGTGGTGAAGCACGCATTCGGCCGCCTGAAGGCCCGCTGGCGTCGCCTTCTCAAAAGATCTGAACACTTCATATTCGTTCCATCCATGGTGTTTGCGTGCGCTTTCATGCATAACATTATCGGGCCCATCGTGAGCCGGTTCTGCCACGTTGGGTGCATGAGGCGAACTTGCTGGAAGCGGATGCGTTCCCCCCCCCCCACGGATGCAGGCAAGGGCACCGGAAGACGATCGTGGTCAGACCAGTGCCATGAGGGATTACCCTCCAGACCATTTCTGGTCCCCGTATGTGAATTTGTAAGTTGATGTGACATTTGGCAGGTCGTGGTCGGTTTGTAGGCTATTCGTTTTGCTGGGCACCTAAATTCGTTTTACTGTGTATTGACACTACTTCTGTACTGTACGATTGCACTGCTGTACAGTCGTAACCGTAGTATTGCTGCGAGTCGCGATGCAGTGTCAAAACCACTAATGTTTGATGAATTAGTATAGCAAGATTTATCTTTCCTCGTATTTTACACATGCCTGATTGTGGGAGGCAATGTTGTGTGCAAGCATGGTATGCAGTTCCGCCAGACCAAAAATGAACTTCAGGAAGCATTCTGCATGGCCGGTCAAATCGTCAATCGATCATAGCCATGTCAGCATATAGTAATTGGAGCATTCCATGATCTGCACCAACGTTCTGGTATTTGACAAAATGTAATCCTGTTTGTTCAGTTGTGGTTTTCTTATCAATTATCCCGACGGGAGAAATGAGTATTTAAGTATACTTAGTTATCTCAGAGTTGCTTCAGACCGATACTGCTCGCTTAGCTAAGTTATGTCGCTGTACGAAATGATGTGAGAACGTATGCTATGCCCGTATGCTGTGGTACGGGAGAACGTATGCCGTGGTTGCATCAATACATTGTAAACAAATGCATTTCTGTATTGTCGGGGACAGTTGATACATAATTACAATATCTACAATCACTCCACACTCACTCAATCATATCCGCAAAGTCTCTGATGGACTGCGCGATGGATTCCATGGTCCTCATCAGAAGAGGTAAGTGTTCCGTCTGCAACTCAACGTAACGCTCAAAGCTTGCAGCAAAGTCTGCGTCGGGACGCTGGCAGCGCGGCCTCCCACGCGGCGGTGGGGCAGCCGGCGGTGCGGCAGCCGACCCCGGCGGAAGCGTGGCGGCCGGCCCCGACGGCAGTGGAACCTGGCGGCGGTCGGGCAGCTAATAAACACCAAACCAATAAACACCACCACCACCATTCTTCCGCACCCATGACTCATCAATAGTTATCGAACTCCAGCCATGCCCCCTTGAAGGGGTCTGCACAGTGCACACATACTATCATACATCTTACCACATTCACCACTCATTAGGATTAAAAAAACAACTCTCCAACCCCCCAACAAAACAATTGTTCACCCTAATTTTAAACGCATTTAATGAGGGACTCCCCTCAACATCAGCAGGCATCCTATTCCATTGATCAGCCCCCTTTGACTGAAAACCTGTTGGTTCTTAACTGTCCTATAGTTTGATTTTTTCAACCTGAATTAAGGACTTCTGTGTGATAGCCTAAATAGAGGAGCATCATTCAGTTTGACATTATCTAACCCTTTAGTGATCACATACATTTAAATCATATCACCACATAGTCTACTATATCTAAGTGAGTACATATCAAGTGCATTTCTTCATAATCTAAGTGACCTAGTCCCAGTGGCGTAGCCCTTCCAGGAGGGTCTGAGGGGCCCGCAGGGCCCTTCAAGGCATAGGTGCATGGGGCCCGCAAGGACCCCCTGGGCCAACGTGAGTGGTCCCTGTGCCAACGTGAAGGGCCCCTGGACAGACGTGAGGAGCCACTGGGCCGACGCAAGGGGCCTTTGAGACAACGTGAAGGCCACGATTTGCAAGGAGCTTGGGGTGAGCTTCTTGAATTTGTGGGGGAGGACTGAAATGTTTGCATTAGATGGGTTACATGGAGCAAGAGGGGTGGAATTGCTCAGCAATAGATGCAAGGAGGATCTCAGTAGGAAACAGGGAAACTAGGCAGGTCATGGGGTAATGCAGCTGATGAAGATAAATATTGCAAGCAACGAAAGGAATAGTTATCATGTCTGTATGTCAAGGCCAGAAGTGTTAGGAACAAAATTTGGGAACTGCATGTATATATGTTGTTTGAAAAGCTATATTTGGTATGCATAATGGAGGCATGGGTAAATGAAAGCATTTTGGGAGACAACTTGACATAATTTGAATTTACAGGCTACAATATGCATGCTTATCAAAGGCAGGCAAGGGTAGAAGGAGGGATACTTTTGTATGCCAGGCAAGTAATGAAATGTCATTCCATAGAGGACAGTGCGCATAATGAAGAAGTAGAATCTTTGTGGTTAGATATCATTCTGAAGAATGGAACAAAATTTGGATTGGGGCCTTCTATAGACCTTCAGAGCAGAATGAAAACATTGACAGGTTGGTGCAGGAAGAGATAGGTAGGAGAGTGCAGGAGAGAACTGTTTTGTTGGGGATTTCAACATAGCAGGATTGGGAGACAAAGCTAAATGTCTAAACAAATCTGGAAGAAGGTTATTCATTGTGGCCCTTATTAAGTCTAAGCACTTTATGACTTTATGCTCCATGAACTCCAGAAGGTGGGTTGAACAAGACATCCCAGATCAAATGAGTCTGATGTCTGTCATCAGATCAGTGTGAACATTATCCTTGACCAGTTTTCATAGTATGTTGCAAAATAGTCAGGTGAAACTGACTAATCTGTAGGTTTCTGCACACTTCACACATTCCTTTTTGAAACTGGTACTACATTTGCATTTCATCAACCTGCAGGTAATTCAGAATACTTGAAAGCCTGCCTAAAGAAATAAAAAAAGATCACTGCAACTATGAGCCACAAGGGCCCTTCTTGGCTGCACTCTGCACACTGAACCAGTTGCCCACCAAATCGGTCGATCAGCCCTCCCTGGAATACCGAAAAGCAAACCCTCTATTCTTATAATGAGTGTCTATGATGCTTTTAAAGATGTTCAGTGTGCTGCTACTGACAATGGTTTCTGGCAGCTGGTTTCAGTGTTCTCATAAAGTCATAAAGTGTTGAGGCTTAATAAGAGCCACATGGGCCCATCTGGGTTAAGCCTATCTAGAAAAGGTACTAGAAATGTACATACTCTCATCCCAATAAATCCCTTACCCCAAGTTCCTAGGAAGCTATATATCCCAGCCTATCTAGCACAATTCACTTGCTATTGCATAACTCCCTCACAATTACAAGCTCCTCCCATCGTGGTGCTGAAGAAACCAGTCCACCAGTATCCCACACACCTATCAATGCCTATCTACCCCAGCTATCCAGCCCTATTCCCCTGATCCCTCTCAACACACGTTGATTGAATGCCTTATCAATAATTTTCCAACTACAACCATGCCTGCTTAAAGGGGTCTGTGCCGTGCACACTTACTTAACATAAATCTCACCCCATCCATCACAAATTAGAACTAAAAAACAAGATTTTCCTGTCAAAAAACATTTGTCCACCCTACTTTAAAATAGAGTCAATGAGGAACTCCCCACAACATCATCAGGCAGCCCATTCCACAGATCAACAACCCTTTGACTGAAGACCTGCTGTCGCTTAACTGTCCTACACCTCAACTTGTCTATCCTGAATTGATGACCCCTGTGTGCTACTCTAAACTGAAGAGCACCATTTAAATTGACCTTATCTAGTCCTTTAACAATTTTGTACATTTCAATCATGTCCCCCCTTAATCTCCTATACTTGAGAGAGTACATATATAATGCCACAAGCCTATCTCCATATTCTAAGTTACTTATTCCACTGATGAGTCTAGTTGCTTTGCGCTGCACTCTTGCTATCTTATCTATATCTTTTTCTAGGTAGGGGCTCCAATCTTGTACAGAACATTCCAAGTGGGGTCGCATGTATGCTAAATACAGTTTTTTTCATGACTTCCTTGCTCTTATATATCACACTTCTAGTAATGAGTCCCAGCATTCTGAGTGCCCTGTTCCTAGCTGAGATACATTGTTTTTCTGCTTTAATGTCTTTTGAAACCAACACACCTAAGTCCCTTTCCTCTTCAATAACATCCAGTTCCCTCCCTCCTCTCAGCCTTCTATACCTAAGTGAAAACCTTAAATGTCCTCAATCTTAACTCATATGCCAAGTTTCTTGTACCATTAACCATTTTTGTTGCCCCCTGCTGTACTCTTTCCAAAGGCCAAAAATATTTTTCATAACTAGGGGCCTAAGCTTGGACACAGTATTCCAAATGTGGCCTGACATATGAACAGTAAAGCTTCCTGATGACTTCCTCATTTTGGTATGATACATTCCTATTTATTTCCCCAAGCATTCTTAGTGCCTTCTTCCTGGCTTCCTTGGTCTGTTCTGATGCCCCATATTTTGTGATCAAAATAACACCTAAGTCCTTTTCCTGCTGAGTCAGGGATAGTACTTGGCCACCCATCAAGTATGGAGCCTTCATATGCTGCCTGCCTACATGCATTATTTTGCACTTATTAAAACTAAATTTCAATTGCCATTTTTCGAACCACTTCACAAGTTCGTCTAAGTCTTTCTGCAGCGAGACCTGCTCATGGTGTCCTGTTATTGCCCTAAAGACCTTCAAATCATCCACAAATTTCAAAACCTTAATGCTTAGGCTGCTTGCAATGTTATTTACAAATATAATGAACAATAGTTTCCCCAGTACTAACACCTGGGGACTCCACTGACGAACATTTTGTCATGATGAATTTGTACCACTTAGCATCACTCTCTGCTGTCTATCTGAAAGCCACAACTCTATCCATTTTAGGATGCTACCTGCAATACCATGGACCTGAAGCTGAGGTAATATAAACACTGATTTAAACTGCTTGTTCAGCTCCTCAACCATCTCACCATCCTCACTTCAATTTTGAATTGATGACCTTTAATTTCATCATTTCTGTTAAATTCAAACATCTCCCTGAGATAATATGGCTCCAAACCATGAACAAATTTAAATACCTATATATATATATATTATGTTGTATGTATGTACGTATAAATTATAAAGTGTTAAGGCTTAATAAGAGCCACGGGGCCCATCTGGGTTCAGCGTATCTAGAAAAGGTACTAGAAATGTACATACTCTGACCCCAATCAATCCCTTATCGCAAGTTCATAGAAAGCTATATATCCTAGCCTATCTAGCACCATTCACTTGCTACTGCATAACACACTCAACAATTACAAACTCCTCCCATCATACCCATTGTGCTACCATAGACAATCTCATCAGTATCACATCCTAAAGGAAGGTGCTGAATTCATTGCTAGGTACACCCTATATAAAGTTATAATTTAAAGTTTAACCAAAGACCCATCCAGTTAAGTCTGCAAATGGAAGACACCATAAGCCTGGTAAAAAGACCCACCCCAACCATCCCACATCCTGAAGAAACCAGTCCTCGAACATCCCACAGACCCATCCACCCTAGCTATCCAGCCCTATTCCCCTGATCTCTCTTAACACATGTGGATTGAATGCCTTATCAATAATTTTCCACCTGCATCCATGCCTGCATAAAGGGGTCTGTGCCATGCACACTTACTTAACATAGATCTCACCCCATCCATCACAAATTATAACTCAAAAACAAGATTTTCATGTATAAAAAAATGTGTCCAGCCTACTTTTAAATACATTCAATGAGGAACTCCCCACAACATCAGCAGGCAGCCCATTCCACTATTCAACAACCCTTTGACTGAAGAGCTGCTGTCGCTTAACTGTCCTACACCTCAACTTGTCTAACCTGAATTGATGACCCCAATGTGATACTCTAAACTCAAGAGCACCATTCAAATTGACCTGATCTAGTCCTTTAACAATTTTTTACGTTTAAATCATGTCCACCTTTAATGTCCTATACTTGAGTGAGTACATATCCAATGCCACAAGTCTTTCTCCATATTCTAAGTTACCTATTCCACTGATGAGTCTAGTTGCTTTGCGCTGCACTCTTTCTAACATGTCTATATGTTTCTCTAGGTAGGGCTCGATGCCTGCACATAATATTCCAAGTGGGGTCGCACATATGCTAAGTACAGTTTTTCATGAATTCTTTGCTCTTATATATCACACTTCTAGTAATGAGTCCCAGAATTCTGAGTGCCATATTCCTAGCGCAGCTACATTGTTGTTCTGCTTTAAGGTATCTTGAAACCAACACACCTAAGTCCCTTTCCTCTTCAATAACATCCAGTTCCCTCCCTCCCATTGTATATCTTAAAATCTCACCTCCAGACTGCAGATGCATAACCTTACACAGTCCTAGTTGAAAGACATCTGCCATTGATTGGAGGACTTAGAGGACCTAAAAAGTGGGCTGATCAATGGCAGATGTCTTTCAACTATGAAAAGTGTAAGGTTATGCATCTGGGGTCTGGTGGTGAGACTTTCAGATATACGATGGGAGGGAGGGAACTGGATGTTATTGAAGAGGAAACGGACTTAGGTGTGTTGGTTTCAAAAAGACCCGAAAGCAGAAAAACAATGTAGGTCAGCTAGGAACAGGGCACTCAGAATGCTGGAACTCATTAATAGAAGTGTGATATATAAGAGCAAGGAAGTCATGAAAACAACTATACTTAGCATATGTGCGACCTCAATTGGAATATTCTGTACAAGCTGGAGCCCCTACCTAGAAACAGATATAGATAAGTTAGAAAGAGTGCAGTGCAAAGGAACTAGACTCATCAGTAGGATAGGTAACTTAGAATATGGAGAAAGGCTTGTGGCATTAGATATGTACTCACTCAAGTATAGGAGATTAAGGGGGACATGATTGAAATGTACACAATTGTTGTTGTTATTGGGGTTTAGGGTGCATCAACTGCCTAGGTTATACAGCGCCCAATATACACAATTGTTAAAGGACTAGATCAGGTCAATTTAAATGGTGCTCTTCAGTTCAGAGTAGCACACATTCAGGTTAGATATTTTATTATATTAGATATTTTAGATATTATATTAGATATTCAGGTTAGATATTCAGGTCATCAATTCAGGTTAGACAAGTTGAGGTGTAGGACAGTTAAGCAACAACCGCTCTTCAGTCAAAGGGTTGTTGATCAGTGGAATGGGCTGCCTGCTGATGTTGTGGGGAGTTCCTCATTGAATGTATTTAAAAGTAGGGTGGACAAATTTTGTAGACAGGAAAATCTTGTTTTTGTTTTATAATTTGTGATGGGTGGGGTGACATTTATGTTAAATAAGTGTGCACGGCACAGACCCCCTTAAGCAGGCATGGTTGCAGTTGGAAAATTATTGATAAGGCATTCAATCAACATGTGTTGAGAGGGATCGGGGGAATAGGGCTGGATAGCTGGGGTATATAGGCATTGATAGGTGTGTGGGATAATAGTGGACTGGTTTCTTCTGCACCATGATGGGAGGAGCTTGTAATTGTGAGGGTGTTATGCAATAGCAAGTGAATGGTGCTAGATAGGCTGAGATGTATAGTTTCCTAGGAACTTGGGGTAAGGGATTGATTGGGATGAGAGTATGTACATTTCTGGTAACTTTTCTAGATAGGCTTAACCCAGAGGGGCCCCTGTGGCTCTTATTGAGCTTGAACACTTTATGACTTTATTGATCAGCCCACTTTCGAGGTCCTCCAAGTCATGCACATATGACATCACTACTTTCTGCAACCACACAAAACCAAAAAAAAAAAAAAAAAACACATAATTGGCATAGCATGGGTGGTGACTTTGTGAGCACCTTTCTTCTGCTTCCTCAAGTTGTGGGGTGGTCAGCGGAGTCTGATTGGGGGCAGTGATGCTGGCCACCTTCCAAATTCCAAACTGCATGGTACACAGAACTGAACTTGGCAGCAGCAGCAACCTATATGTTCTAATATGTTTTTATTCACAAATAAACCTCATTCTATAGCCTTGGCATTTATAGAGAAATGCTGCATTCCCCTTAAATGGCGAAAGGCATGATGCTAAAATTCACGTTTCATGTTATTCTTTCTCCTTAGTTAGTTATTTGGGTTTTAGGGCACATCAACTGCATTGGTTATACAGCGCCCATATTCTTTCTCCTAGACCCTGATGTGCATCATATCAATATGGAAAATAGCATGCTAAAGGATAGCTGGATGAGCATTCATGTTTTTTTCTGATGTATACTCATAGACTAGGATTCTTCCCCTTGGATGGCCTCAAGTCCTCCAATACTGAATTCTGAATTTCAAACTAACTTGAGCATAGTACCTACTGGTAATCTTCACATATTACCCCACAATCTTAGTCAATGTCAGCTGACTGCTAGTCAACAGTTAGTGACATCACTCCGAGTATGGAGAAAAACCCTCCAGCCAAAGTCACTGGATGAACCTGGGGATCACCATGGATATTTTGAAGGGGTTGATCTGGTACTTATTAAGGGAGTCAGCAGAATAACTGAACATAACATAACCTGACTTAATATAATGCTCCTGGGTTCATTCAGTGAACCAAGCTGGAGGTTTTTACCCATACTTTGAGTGACGCCATGAACAGCTGACAGGCAGGCAGCTGTCTGTGACCTAGGTACATTGTTGATATAAATAAAGTGCAAGGGTAATACTTGAAGATTACCATATCCACCTAGGTGAAGTAGGGGGAACCCAAACATGTTCCATTTCCAAACACCTACAGACATGTTACATTCAGCATGCAAATAACAAAAGATGACGGTATTAATAAACAATGGACCTTTCTCTACCAAAATATGAATGTCCAATCACATAGTTATACCACTTCTTTGTTTATGGAATTAGCAAAGTTAACAGGCACCATTTTCAGGTTTCGAGGAGCAGTCAGCATATGAAAACCATAAGGAAGTGACTTCAGATAATTTTATTTCAATCACACCTGTATTTTTTAGTGCTACTGTTGTTTTGTGTTTTGTTTTAAACCCCAAAACAACGTGTTTTGTTTTTAATGTTTTAAACTTGTTCTTTGTGAGTGGTTAGGGGATTTTTCGTGAGAAAGGAACCATTTGAATAAGTAGTGTTAATTTTGGCATTTGGTAAACACAGTACAATTACCCCCTCTTCAATCACCTCAGACCACCTACATACCTACGCACCTTCCTAGGCAGGAGTGGGAAACTTACTTTCCGGGTTGGGAGTAAGGTGCATACCAACTTCTTCCGGAGTACATTTTCATGGACATAATTTTTGTATGCATGGAATCTGTTCACCAGTAACAAAAACCTATGTAATCAGTACATACATAATATGCATAAGCAATATGCATTTTCATTTTTGGTCAAATGAAATGTCAAAACATAGGAACAAAGAAGTGAATAATTGATGGCACCACCAGGCAGCAACTCGTGATAAATAGCACTGTTGTCTCTCATAACTCACAGGAGCAATGCACTTTCCTTTCATTGTTGGTCTCAGTACAAGGCTAGCCATATAAAAAAACAAACAAAAATGCTTCACACTTCACCCTCATCTTAGAGTGCATACCTACCTACTCAGCCAATTTTAAATGTAATATGAACACAACTTCACTACCACACACTCCAGTTGGATGTGATAAAGGTGCACAAAGCAAAAGGATCAGTCAATATCTTTTGTTTGCAGTATACCACTGTCGACTATGTGTTCAAAGTTGCTAATGGCTATGATGTCATATCAAAAAATACCTTGCATTGATTGGCTGACAGACAGATATCCAAACATAAAATTTTAACACAGCCAATTCTGATTGGCAGCCTCCAGGACTCTGTAGGATGTCTCTGGAAACTGTCAAATTTTCCCACTATATGGGTGGCAAGAACATAGGTTTTCAGAGTTGCAGCTTGAAACCCAGAGAACATTGTACTCAGTGTGCATGCTCACCATCTTGCAAGTGTTGTTGGTGCATTGTTGTCTGCAATACCAATGGTTGAGATTGATAGGAGTATGTGAAGCTGTAGTCTGGTTGCTGACTGCTACAGAAAGTGGTTAGTTTGAGTGGTGACTTAAGTGGAATAACCTTTTTGGGTATATATCAAGATCAAGGTAAAATGTGACTTTTGGGATTTTTTTTTAATATGGGGTATTTGAATGTGGAAATGATGATGCGATTACTCCCTTTTCTCTGCAAATTATTACTTTTCAGTTAGCAAAGAAATATACTAGCAAAATCATCACTACAAATATAGCATATTGTCTATACTGGTTTTCCTGTTTGGTTTGGTGTTAGGTTGTTTTATTTATTCTGATTTATTTATTTAGTAGTCCATAGACAAACCTTCTCAAAGCATTGGGGCTATTAGTTGCAGACCTGTGCCTATGACGTCATCAGTTATATCGACCGTTCCAGCAAAACAAAATCAGTGGGTGGGGTTGATCGATTTTGTATAGAAATCCATCAGTGTACTCATACCCTGTGTCCAGATTCCGAAGACGTCTGTTTGTGTATTGGGGTTTAGGGCGAATCGACTGCAGTGGTCATGCAGCACCCATCCGAAGACGTCGATGCATCGAACAAAGCCAACAAGAAAGATAAAAGCAAAAAGAGATGAGTGTGGGGCAATGCTAAATTCTTCGTGAGGTAGGGTGGATTGTGCCACTTTCTGGACATTTAATGGACGTCCTTCCAGAAGACGTATTGACATCGTGCTGTTTGATGTGTGTCTATGAAGTGTGCGTGCCTCGTGTATAACAGTACCTGGGGTATATGACATCAGTATTTTGCTTCTGCTCCTGCTGATGCTCATCATTTCGGATTGCGATGGACAAACGTATCGAAGTACAATTCTGGATATAGGGATTAGCCATGATGCGATCTGTTATATAATACCATTTGTTGATGGCATTGTGTTTTCGATTTTGTTATCGTACAGATATCCCTATATTAGGTGTCTCCAAAAATAAAAGGCATACTCGTGGGAATATTTTGTGGGCCAAAATTGACCTTGAAAGAATTCAACGATATATTAAACGGTACGCTTCCATGGTGAATTTCTACATCCCACTGTATTCGTTTTGGCATCGTCACCTAAAGAAATATCATTATTTTAACACTAGTGTGGGGGATGTTGGTACCTGTGTTATCGTTGGAACTTGGACCCTTATGTTTTAGATCACGCTGATAAATTGAGTAGTATGCTAGCTATATAGGGTATATTATGCTACTAGTATTTTATTATACTATATAGGGTGAGCTACTGATACTATATTATACTATATAGCAAGGGATTTTATTATACTATATAGGGTTCCATGTCCCACTAGCAGGGGACTCAGCACCGACCTTCGGGAATCCGATACTGATTAGATTGGCTATGGTAACACAATAGAGCATTATTGGAGGAGTTTGTAATTGCTGAGGAGTGTGCTATGCAATATCAGGTGAATGGTGCCAGATAGGCTGGGATATATAGTTCCCTTGGAACTTGAGATAATGGCTTGATTGTGGTGTGGGCATGTACTTTTATAGTATCCTTTCTTAATAGGCTTAATCTAGATGGCCCCTGTGGCTCTTATTAAGCCTTTGCACTTTATGACTTTATGAACTTTACGAACACAAATGGCTGGCTTGTCCCTCACAGCGCTAAGAAAATGGGATCAAAGGGGTGCAGAAAGCCACAGCCAGTAGTGGCGTGCATTGATTGCCCATCGCAGCGCCCTTTACCTGTTCAAACATTGGATAGCAAAATATCACCTAATTGATTGTAAAGATGTGCTACAGAAATTTGCTGCCATCAGGTACGCAGAGACACAACATGTACATATTTTTCCAATAGCTTCGTATCCGTGCCATAATAATGCCTATCGCCCTCTAAAGCGAAATACTACCATACAGGTTAGGCATGTCCATTTTAAACGCATTGCTTCCAATCGGACATTTGATTGTAAAGCTGCCCGAACCTGACTTGGATATACATTTGTGTTCTCCAAACGTGCAATGTGATAAATGTGTAAACTTGTATTAGATTCTGTTCATGAACCAGGACAGATTGTCCATCGGATCTCCGCACACAGATAAGATAGGGCGCAGCGGCACGTTACGCTTGTAGCTGTCTGGGGTCCGTAGAGTTCTGCAGTTCTGCTGGAATGTGGTAGCACACTAGATATCAGGCTGTTGGATACCTTGAAGAAAGCCCCCGTTTGTTCTCTTAATTTATCATGGAGTATTCAGTACTATACGCTCATACCTCACCAGAGCAATTGTTTACTCCGCCCTGCCAGGTTTGGCGAGATTGACTGCCCGTCGCCGCTGTTCTACATTTTTCATTTTGGTGGGGCGACACCCATCGCTCTTTTCGTTCATTTCTTTTGGGGTGACACCCGTCACCCCGCGTGGATTTGTTTCATCTCATCGTATTTCCGTACCCTGTGTTTCTGTGTCCTTCTCATTTCTTTAAGTTAGACTAGGTAGGAGGTTTTTCTCCACCATGGGGAAAAAACGCAAAAAGGACACCGACCCATGCTCGCCAACGGACTCCGACTCGGAATTTCCTCCACTCACAACGCCTGGCGACCATAGCGCGAACACGGACTTGGCACCTGATGCCCCACCTCTCGACACAACCACTGATGACCCACGCCGTACAATTCCCCTTGATGACGCCATGGAAGCCCTTTGCGCCTCACCAACCCCTGCTCGTCCCAAGACCACGACTTCGTCTCGCAATCCAGACCAGACCATCACTCTCCACGCCGCTGACCCACGCTCGAACCAGACCACCCCTAGTGGAAAAATCCTACAGGATTGTCCTGCACAATTGTGCAGGACAGCGTCTTGAAGGATCCTGCAGGATTCTGTGTGAGATATTGATACAAGGATACTACAGGATCCTGCACATAAATCCTACAGGATCCTGCACATAAATCCTGCAGGATCCTGCATATAAATCCTGCAGGGTCCTGCAGGATCCTTCGCATAAATCATGCAGGATCCTTCACATAAATCCTGCAGGATCCTTCATATAAATCTTGCAGGATCCTTCACATAAATCCTGTAGGATCTATGGCTGTCCTGCAGGATCTTGCGCATAAATCCTGCAGAATCCTTCACATAAATCCTGTCATATCCAGGACTGTCCTGCATGATCATGCACATAAATCCTGTCGGATCCACTGCAGCGCCTAGGTGCGTGGGCAGGCGTAGGATCTGGGAAAGCCACTAGGGAGAAGAGGTACCATGGTGATGGCAGGTAATGGATGAGAGGTACCATGGTAGTGCTCAGGTAATGGAGGAAAGGTAATGCTGGTTAGTCTGAAGCCAGGGAGGTACTGTTGCCAATTGACACCCATGAAGTGTGCTATCTGATCGGCACATCCACCTAAGCGTGGTTGACCTCCAGATATATCATCCCAGAGACACGAGATGGGACATTTATTCAGCGGCGTGCCGGCACAATAGGTAACCGAACTGTTGAAGCCTGAAACCTAGTTATTACATTGAAGAACGAAGATGTCGAAAAGTACATGCATTTGTGAAAACGTACAGGTCAGTCAGTTGAGTGAAGTACACAGCTATTATGGCGGATGGCTATTGGACACAGAGCATTAGAGATAAGCAGAGAAACAAGCAATAATTGACAAGGTTAAGCACGATTAATGACACCGTCATCTTACATCAAAGGGTGAACCTTAAGTACACCACATCGTCTAATAGATGGCAGCACTCGCGCACAGCAGTCGACCGGCAAGCATGCTGGTGCTCTCACTCGCGCTCCACAACACCACAACTGTCCTGTAGGATCCTGCAGGATCCTTCACATAAATACAGTGCATCCAGGGCTGTCCTGCAGGATCATGCACATAAATCCTGCAGAACCCTTCACATAAATCCTGTCAGATCCAGGGCTGTCCTGCATGATCCTGCACCTAAATCCTGCAGGATCCTTCACATATTTCAGGCATTGGAGGACTGCCCCCAGGATAGCAGCAAGGATAGCAGCAAGGATAGCAGCAAGGATAGCAGCAAGGATAGCAGCAAGGATAGCAGCAAGGAGAAAGTGCTAGTTGTAGGAGACTCTCGTGTGCGGCATTTATATAGGGTATTTTGCAAAGGTCGTGGAGGCAGGAGGTGCATCACCAGGCCTGGTGCCAAGGTCAAAGACCTGGTCCCAGTGGTGGCACAGGCCACAAGTGAGAACCAGTTTAGTGCAGTTGTAGTGCAGGTAGGAGTGAATAACATAGGTCCTGCTAGGAGTGAGGAGCTGCTGCAGGACTACAGGGCCCTTCTGGCCATCCTGAAGCAAAGCGAAAGCAGAGTTATTGTGACGGCTATTCTGCCCAGGGCTGGAGTCTCCCCTGAGTGGAGCTCTAGGGCACTGGCAGCCAATGCCAGGGTAGGTAAGCTCTGCAATGAGTTAGGTTTGACCTTTGTTGACAAGTGGTGCAGGTTTTATGGCTCATGGGACCTCTATCAAAGGGACGGCCTGCACTTCTCCGAGAAGGGGGTGCAAGTGTTAAGTAAGGTATATGAGCATGTCCTTCAAGGAAACTAGATAATGGGGTGGGGAGGGAAGAAGTGGCATTACCATCTCATGGATATGCCAATAGTGACGGCATAGGCAATAGAACCTCACAGTCAGCAAATAGGGATGGCAGTAGATCAAGGGGGCAGAGTGGTGGCTCATCCAGAGATGATAGAGCTACTCAACATGTAAAAACCAAAGATGGTTATGGAACTTTTCTTAAGTGTATGATGCTTAATGCTCAGAGTATTCGATCCAAATTTGACGAGTTCAAGTGTTATGTTGCTGAGGAGGAACCAGATTTTGTTTGCATTACTGAGGCATGGGTCAGTGAGGGGTATTTTTGGGATAACTTGCAGGACTATGAGATCCAGGGATACAATATGTTTTCTTGCAATAGGGGTCCAGCAGTGAAAGGGGGTGGTGTAATGCTCTATGTGAATAGCTTATTCAGTTCTCAAAAAGTAACAGATGGGGTAAAAAAATGTGTCTGTGGAGTCCATTTGGCTTGATGTTGCTGTGGGAAAAGGCAACAGCAATAAACTGAGAATAGGAGCTTTGTACCGATCAGGAACCTTGCCACATTCTCAGCAACTCGAGCTCGATAAGGTGATTTGTGAGGAAATCAGTAGAAACTTTCAGAGGAAATGCCTTATTCTTGGTGACTTTAATCTAAAAGGATATGAAAATGTTGGTGTTGGCTCCCCGGCATGTAAAATGTTTAGGAAATGCCTTGAAGAGGACCGGTTCTTACACCAGTTTGTAACAGAACCAACTAGGCTGGGCTCATTCTTGGACCTTGTATTCTCGGATTTAACACGCGCACTGGAGGGGAGGGCGAAATCCGCCCACCCCTCCGGTTTGTCGCAAATAACTGCACATTTTACCGGTCGATATACGCGATTTTCGGAATACCCGCTTAGAAATGAACGGCGCGTCGTTTAAAGCACGAAAAATGGAAATCTGCCGAAATTTTTCGAGTTAGGGGCCGCTAAATTCAAAAAATGTTATAGCACCAGACCACAAAAATCGGCGCTGATGCGCTTCCAGTATACTGACAAAAGCGAAGTGTTCTAGGCAACACTAGCTACTTGTTTGATGCATATTGATATGCTGTATAGTTTCAAGGTCATGTTAGGTCACCAAGGTCAAGTCAGGTCAAGTTCATGACAGGTTAATGGAACCAAACTTGATCAACTGGAATGTTGCCATAAATGCACTGCTGGTTGTCATTTGTACTGTTTGTCATTGCGTTTCCATACTTTATTCATGTACTCCACTCCCTTCTTCACGAAGCCGATTGCTCCGAGCTGCCCGACGGAGCAGTCGGGCGGGCGGCCGGTTCCGGTAACTGGAACAGGTAACTGACCTGATAAAGTGGTGCTATATAGGTGACCTGAGGTCAAATGTTGGGTCTAGCATCTGCATTGCATCATTAGTAATGTCCAAAACATCATTGATGCCTATTTTTGAGCATTTAAACACAATCACAGCGATCCATAACGATGACAAGCCAAGCCACGCAAAACCGGAAAATTTTGCCAATCTGACCTCATTTGACCTTGAAGATATTGACCTAAGGTCACGAAAATTGCACACAATAGAGTTCACTATCGTGCCCATCCACCCTGCGAATTTCGTTCCTCCAGCTTTACTAGGAGCCGAGATCTTAGGGGGGGCGGAATCCGCCCCCCCCCCCCTCCAGTGCGCGTAATTCTCAGAGGCCCTCCAGGGCGCGTGTTAAGTGATTTAGTTCAAGACTTTACTGTAGGAGAAACTCTGGGAGAAGTGACCATAACATAGTAGGGTTCAAGGCACTGGTAGCAGGGACAATCAAGGATAATTTGTCAAAGGTTCCAAATTTTAACAGGGCAGACTTTGACTGCATGAGAGCAGCTTTAAGTGCCATAAAATGGGAAGAATAATTCTCCGATTTAAATGCCTGTGAAATGTGGGAAAAGTTCAACTCTTACTTGAAGGAAATTCAGATTATACATGTCCCCCAAAAGCAAAGGCGCAAAAGAAGGGTAGGAATGCCACCATGGCTTACACCAGATTTGACAAAAGCAATTAAGGCTAAGAAATATGCATTTGGAGTATTTAAGGAAGCTTCAAATATAGTAAATCTAAGGTTGTATCAAAAAGCTAGAGACGCTGTGAAGCAGAAAACCAGAGCAGCAAAAGCGAGCAAAAGAATTGGATTTGGCTAGTTACTGTAACGGGGATAGTAAAAAGTTCTTTAGTTTCTACAAGCTAAGTAAAGTTTCAAGCACCATTGGTCCACTGGAAGTAAATGGGATTATGTTGAGTGAGGATGGTGAGATGGTTGAGGAACTGAGCAAGCAGTTTAAATCAGTGTTTACGTTGGAAGATGTGACTAATCTGCCAACTGTGAACCACAGCTCAGTGACAGGTGATCAGTTACATGATGTTGATTTCATAAAGACATAAAGACATAAAAGATCAGTGCAACTATGAGCCACAAGGGCCCTTCTTGGTTGCAATCTGTACACTGAACCAGTTGTCCATCAAATGTGTTTATCAACTCTCCCTGGAATACAGAAAAACAAGCCCCCTATTCTTATAATGATTGTCTATGCTGTTCTTAAGGATGTTCAGTGTGTTGCTACTGACAATGGTTTCTGGCAGCTGGTTCCAGTGTTCTACTACCCTGTTTGGTGAAGAAGGACTGTCTTAACCTTGTCCGGCTGTGATTAACTTTAATTTGGAATTGATGACCTCTAATTGCATCATTTCTGTTAAATTCAAACAGTTCCCTGAGATAACCCTGTTCCTGACCATGAACAAATTTAAAGACCTCGATGAGATCCCTCTCAGCCTTCTATATCTAAGTGAAAACATATTCAATTTCTTCAATCTTTCCTCATATGCCAGGTTGCCCATACCATTCACCATTTTTGTTGCCCTCTTTTGTACTCTCTCTAAAAGCCAACAATATTTTTTCATAACTAGGGGACCAAGCTTGGACACAATATTCCAGATGTGGCCTGACATATGCACAATAAAGCTTCCTGATGACTTCCTCACTTTTGTATGATACATTCCTATTTATTGCCCCAAGCATTCTTAGTGCCTTCTTCCTGGCTTCTTTGGTCTGTTCTGATGCCCCCAATTTTGTGTTAAAAAATAACACCTAAGTCCTTCTCCTGCTGAGTCACAGATAGTACTTGGCCACCCATCTAGTATGGAGCCTTGATATGCTGCCTACCTACATGAATGATTTTGCACTTATCAAAATTAAATTTCATTTGCCATTTTTCGGACCACTTCACAAGCTCGTCTAAGTCTTTCTGCAGCAAGACCTGCTCATTGTGCCCTGTTATTGCCATAAAGACCTTCAAATCATGTGCAAATTTCAAAACCTTACTGCTTAGGCCGCTTTCAATGTTATTTACAAACATGATGAACAATAGGGGTCCCAGTACTGACCCTTGGGGGACTCCACTAAGAACATTTTGCCATGATGATTTTGTACCATTTAGCATCACTCTCTGCTGTCTATCTGAAAGCCACAACCCTATCCATTTCAGGATGTTACCCACAATACCATGGGCCTGAAGCTGCATCATTAACCGTTTATGAGGTACCTTGTCAAAGGCCTTGCTAAAGTCAAGATATGATACATCAACCTGATTTCGCTTATCAAATTGTTCTGTAGCAAAATTAAAAAAGTCCAAGAGATTTGTGAGACACGATCGCCCTTTTCTAAACCCATGAGTATCTTGAATCACTCTGTTTCCTTCCAGAAAACTAACTATTTTATCCTTGATAATTGATTCAAGTACCTTGCAGACTAGTGATGTGAGGCTTACTGGCCTATAGTTTTCAACTTTCCCCCTTTCTCCTTTCTTGAAACTAGGAACTACATTTGCCCTTATTCCAATCGGTTGGAATTTCATTTTGTGAAACTGATCTACAAAATATTATACTGAGTGGAATTGCCAATTCTTTTTCATCTTCCCGCAATACACTAGCATAGATTCCATCAGGTCCTGCTGCCTTGTTTGGCTTTATTTTCCTGGCATAATTCAAAACAACATCACTGTCAATGAAATCAACATCATGTAACTGATCACCTGTTGTTGGGCTGTGGTTCATAGTTGGCAGATTTGTCACATCATCCAATGTAAACACTGATTTAAGCTGCTTGCTCAATTCCTCAACCATCTCACTATCCTCACTCAATATTATCTCATTTACTTCCCGTGGACCAATTGTGCTTGAAACTTTACTTAGCTTGTAGAAACTAAATAACTTTTTACTGTCCCCATTACAGTTCCTAGCCAAATCCAATTCTTTTGCTCGCTTTGCTACTCTGGTTTTCTGTTTCACAGCGTTTCTAGCTTTTTGATACAACCTTAAATTTACTATATTTGAAGCTTCCTTAAATACTCTAAATGCATCTTTCTTAACCTTAATTGCTTTTGTCAAATCTGGTGTAAGCCATGCTGGCTTTCCTACTCTTCTTTTGCGCCTTTGCTTTTGGGGGACATGTCTAATCTGAATTTCCCTCAAGTAAGATTTGAACTTTTCCCACACTTCACAGGCATTTAAATCGGATAATTCTTCTTCCCATTTTATGGCACTTAAAGCTGCTCTCATGCAGTCAAAGTCTGCCCTGTTAAAATTTGGAACCTTTGCCAAATTATCCTTGATTGTCCCTGCTACATGTGCCTTGAATCTCACTATGTTATGTTCACTTCTTCTCAGAGTTTCTCCTACACCCAAGTCTTGAACTAAATCACTTAAATCCGAGAAGACAAGGTCCAAGAATGAGCCCAGCCTAGTTGGTTCTGTTACAAACTGGTGTTTGTAACAATTTCATTGATAGTGATGTTGTTTTGAATTATATCATGAAAATAAAGCCAAGCAAGGCAGCACGACCTGATGGAATTTATGCTAGGGTATTGCGGGAAGGTGAAAAGGAACTGGCAATTCCACTTAGTATAATATTTTGTAGATCAGTTTCCCAAAATGAAATTCCAACAGATTGGAAAAGGGCAAATGTAGTTCCTATTTTCAAGAAAGGAGAAAGAGGGAAAGTTGAAAACTATAGGCCAGTAAGCCTCACATCCCTAGTCTGCAAGGTACTTGAATCAATTATCAAGGATATAATAGTCAGTTTTCTGGAAGGAAACAGATTGATTCAAGATACTCAAAATGGGTTTAGAAAAGGGCGATCGTGTCTCACAAATCTCTTGGACTATTTTAATTTTTTTACAGAACAATTTGATTAGGGAAATCAGGTTGATGTAGCATATCTTGACTTTAGCAAAGCCTTTGACAAGGTACCTCATAAACGGTTAATTATGCAGCTTCAGGTCCATGGTATTGCAGGTAACACCTTAAAATGGATAGAGTTGTGGCTTTCAGGTAGACAGCAGAGAGTGATGCTAAATGGTACGAAGTCATCATGGCAAAATCTTCTTAGTGGAGTCCCCCAGGGGTCAGTACTGGGACCACTATTGTTCATTGTGTTTATAAATAACATTGAAAGTGGCTTATGCAGTAAGGTTTTGAAATTTGCGGATGATTTGAAGGTCTTTAGGGCAATAACAGGGCACGATGAGCAGGTCTTGCTGCAGAAAGACTTAGACGAGCTTGTGAAGTGGTCTGAAAAATGGCAAATGAAACTTAATTTTGATAAGTGCAAAATCATGCATGTAGGTAGGCAGCATATCAAGGCTCCGTACTTGATGGATGGCCAAGTACTATCTGTGACTTAGCGGGAGAAGGACTTAGGTGTTATGTTGAACACAAAATTGGGGCATCATAACAGACCAAAGAAGCCAGGAAGAAGGCACTAAGAATGCTTGGGTCAATAAATAGGAATGTATCATACAAAAGTGAGGAAGTCATCAGGAAGCTTTACTGTGCATATGTCAGGCCACATTTGGAAGACTGTGTCCAAGCTTGGTCCCCTAGTTATGAAAAAGACTGTTGGCTTTTAGAGAGAGTACAAAAGAGGGCAACGAAAATGGTGAATGACATAGGCAACCTGGCATATGAGGAAAGATTGAAGAAACTGAATCTGTTTTCACTTAGATATAGAAGGCTGAGAGGAGATTTCATCGAGGTCTTTAAATTTGTTCATGGTCAGGAACAGGGTTATCTCAGGGAACTGTTTGAATTTAACAGAAGTGATGCAATCAGAGGTCATGAATTCAAAATTAAAGTGAATCACAGCTGGACAAGGTTTAGACAGTCTTTCTTCACCAACAGGGTAGTAGAACACTGGAACCAGCTGCCAGAAACTATTGTTAGTAGCAACACTTTGAACATCTTTAAAAACAGCATAGACAATCATTATAGGAATAGGGGGCTTGTTTTTCTGTATTCCAGGCAGAGTTGATTGGCGCATTTGGTGGAAAACTGGTTCAGTGTACAGAGTGCAACCAAGAAGGGCCCTTGTGGCTCATAGTTGCACTGATCTTTTATGTCTTTATGTCTTATGTCTTTACGTCTTATGTCTTTATGTCTTATGTCTTTATATATCCTGTCGCATCCAGGGCTGTCCTGCAGGATTCTTTACACTAATCTTGTTGGATCCATGACCATCCTGCAGGGTCCTGCATAGAAATTGAATGGAAGCCTACAGCATCCTGTGATGTCCTGCATATAAATCATATAGGGTCCTGCACATAAATCCTGCACGTTCCTGGACATAAATCCTACCGGGTCCTGCACATACATTTTGCTGGATCCTGCACGTAAATCTTGCTGGATCCTGCAAGTGAATCACACAGCATCCTGTACCTGAATTGTACATGACCCTTCATGGTTTTGTGAAGGATCTTGCATGATTATTGTCAGAATTCTGCACAATAAACCACATGATCATGTACAGTAGCCATGCACTCAAACCTTCTCGGAGGGGCGCCTCTTCCCGGCCGAAGGGACGCCAGCTTCCATGGGGCGGGAGCACATGCTCCCAGCTCCCCTCCCCAGATATGTTACTGATAACTGCATCACATCAAACCTTTAAGACGGGCCTGAATAGATATCTGTAAAATCCTGCAGGACAGTCATGCATGTCATTGGAATCCTGCAGGACAGTTATGCACATTACAATCCTATAGGACAGCTTTCTATATTTCTCAAATCCTGCGGGGTTGTCCTGCAGGATCGCATGTCTGTGCAGGAGTGTCTGCGGAAATGCACAGCATCCTGTAGGATCGTGGGGATTTTCTGGGAATCCTGTAGGACTTTTTCACTAGGGACGACCTCCCAACCTGAACCCATCCAACCCATTGAACTCTACCTCGACAGTGCTGGCTCTTACACTGTAGTCAAGCCTGTCGAGGAATCCGTTTCCTTCCGCCGTATTAACGTTATCTGGCCGACTAAACAACTCCTTGCCATCTGCTCCCTAGCCAATCCCGACATTGAAGCCCCTGCGAACGGAACCTTGGTCATTAAAACCCAATCCCGAGCCCAAACCAAAGCCCTCCTCCGCACCACCACATTTTGTGGAAAATCCGTCACCATCACTCTCCATTTCAACCGCAACACCACCAAGGGCACCGTCTTCGCGCCTGAGCTCCGCTTCATGTCTGAGGCAGATATTCAGGCGGAGCTTGGGCCGGAGGTGGTGACCCACGTCCGCCGCATTACCTCCTTCAAAGACGGCCAGAAACGTGATACGAGCCTCCTTGTCCTTACCTTCAATTCTACCACTCTTCCCAAGACCCTCCTCGCCGGATACATCCGATTCCAAGTCCGTGTCTTTATTCCCAATCCTCTCCGCTGTTTCAATTGCCAGCGCTTTGGGCATGGCAGTAAGATTTGTCGCCAAACAGCCCGCTGCCCAAAGTGCGGCGAACCACCTCATCCCGAATCCACGTGCTCCAAACCTGCCCACTGCCTCAACTGCAACACACCCGATCACCTGACCACATCACCCCTCTGTCCAGGTTGGCGCAAGGAGAACGAGGTCTGCGCTGTGAAGGCCACGACCGGGGTGTGACACCCCCAGGCCCGACGGTCTGTCGAAGCCACCTCCCCGTCAACGAAAACGTATGCTCAGGCGGCCACCGTTGCTCCCCCCACACGTCGCGTCAACACTACTTCTCCCTCGATTAAAACAGACATGATTCCCGGTTTAGCTCCTCTAAAAGAAACTTACCCCACTGACCACACCGACACAAACCACCCTGGCTCGCAACACTCAGACCACTCCGGCTCCAAACAAACGGACCACTCCAGGGAGGAGTGATAGGCCCCGCAGTCACTCCGCTGCGGGAGCAAATTCTCGTTCCCCGTCAGCGGACCGCCGGTCCGGCCTAGCTTGTCCAGCGCCGGCCGGCGTCCACGTGACCCGACCAACTCCCAGCCGGCGGGCATCCCCCGCGGCAGTGGCCGGCCGACGTGAGCCGGCCGCTAAGGTCACCGGTCGGTCGGACGGTTCAGGCGGGTCAACCGCCGCCGGACGCACCCAGCCCACATGCCCGCCGGAGCTGCAATCGTGGCTGCGCCAGGCACCGAAAGGTGCCGACAAATATTAATTCTCACCAATGTCCATATTTGTCCAATAGAACTGCCGTAGTTTAATCTCCAAATGGGCAGAAATGAAGGCTTTCTTTAGTTTACTCACTCCGATTCTTATTGCACTACAGGAAACCTGATTCTCACCCACCGATGCATATCATTTTAATCTTTTCAATTACTCGCTGTACCGTCACGACGAGGTCCGTGGTCCTCATCGTAGTGGTGGTACAGCACTTTACATCAACAATGATTTTACACATACACAAATTACACTTAATTCACCTTTACAAGCAGTAGCTTGTACTCTACGTTTACATGGTAGGAATATAGATGTATGTTCCATTTATATTCCACCACACACAGACAACAAACATCTTTTGACACAAGTAGAAAACGTGATAGCACATTTCAAGAACCCTTTCATATTACTTGGGGACATAGTTGGGCACATAGTCAAACCTGGGATAAAGCACGTGCACATGAAGACACGCGGCCACATCATTGAACAAATTTTAGACCGACATAACTTAATACTACTTAACACCGGAGAACCAACATTTTTTCACCTTGGACATAATACAGAAACAGCTATTGATTTATCAATATGCTCTCCGACCCCGGCCAACGATTTTGACTGGACCATTGACACCGACATTCATGACAGCGATCACTACCCCATCAAATTAATACTTACATTTTCAACTGCAACCGATGCCACACCCAGTTCCATCCCACGCTGGAAAATTTCGAATGCCAGTTCGACAACATTTCAGGAACTTTCACATATTCAATACAACCCCCACTTTTCTCCCGTGGAAAACATCAACTTAATTACAAATACACATTTCGAGGCAGCTTCCACGACTATTCCATTAACAAAACCTTTCACCAAAAGAACACCAGTACCTTGGTGGTGTCACGAAGTAGCAGCAGCCATCGCAGTTAGAAAAAGATCATTTAGAAAATATCTTAGACATCCAGATTCACACAATTTACTTCATCGAAACCAGGAACGAGCTCGAACACGCCGCATCATCCGCGATGCTAGGCGCCGTTCATGGTCTTCATATTTGCAACAACTCACCTCTCAAACACCTTTAAGCAAAGTCTGGCAGTTACTCCGCCGGTTGTCTGGACGCACCCCATTTAAATCACTTCTGGCCCTCAAAATAAAAAATACCACAATTACAGACCCACAAACAATAGTAAGTACAATAGCGGACACCATGGCCCACAATAGCTCCGATAACAACTACAAACCGGAATTCTTACCAAATGCACAACACACTTTTCACACCGATTTAGCACAATTCGATTCTGACAACACTGAAACATACAATACCCCTTTTCAAATTTCAGAACTGGATACCTCAATTTCCTCCGCCGGTAATACTTCTGTAGGTCCCGATAAGTTGAATTTTTTTTTTCAGACATTTATCCGACGACACGAAACATTGCATCTTGCGAACATTTAATTAATTATGGTCAAGTCATACCTTCTCCGAATCCTGCAAGGGAGTCCTCATAATTCCTATACCTAAACCCGGCAAAAATCACAGCAACCCCAACAATTTCCAACCCATCGCTCTCACCAGTTGTCTAGGAAAACTTTTGGAACGTATCATTATAAAAAGACTGACCTGGTACCTAGTAACAAATTCTCTTTTATCTCCAATTCAATGCGGCTTTCGTCATGGGCACAGCACAATAGATCATCCCATTCGATTAGAAACCGACATCCGCCTTGGTTAAAAAAAAACGCGAACACACCATCGCAGTATTTTTAGACATTAGTAAAGCATATGATATGGTATACAAACCCGCATTAATTTCCAAACTTCTTCACATCGCCGTCAAAGGGAATTTAGCTCATAATTTGATAGGATTTTTGTCTGGTTCTCGTCATTTCTATCTCCGGTGCCGATCAGAAATTTCCGATCCACGTTTGCTTCAGAACGGATTATCACAGGGGAGTTGTATTTCACCAGTATTATTCAAAATCATCATTAAATATATATTCGATAACATGCCTGCCAATCTATCATACTCGCTATTTGCGGACGATAGTGCGATTTGGGGCTCCGGCAAAGATTATGAACATTGTTTAATTCGATTACAAAACGCACTTGAACGAGTACACGAATGGTCCCTAAAGTATGGCTTCCTTTTTTCGGCCCAAAACCTGCAATACTGATATTTAGCAAATCGACACCCTGCCCGAACCCAGACACACCGCTTCACCTCGGTAACAACAACATACCTTTTGTAAATTCATTTAAATTTCTAGGCATTATTTTTGATCGTAGGCTATCCATGTATCAACACATCAAACACGTTCAGACCAAATGTTTTCACCGACTCAATTTATTTCGCTGTATTACTTCTTCCTCATTCAGAGCCGATCGTCATACGCTTTTATATCTCTACAAATCCTTAGTTCTTCCCATCATAGAATATGGGTCGCTAGTCTACGCCTGTGCCAGTACCTCCGCTTTGAAACTTTTGGACACCATACAAAATAAATTCATCCGTTTAGGACTCGGTGCAATGATCACGTCTACCATTACTTCTTTACACATAGAATCAGGAATTCCACCATTAGCTCTCCGAAGAATTGAAAAAACACTCTGGTATGCCGCAAAAATTTAATTTAGAGAACACCACCCCACACACACATCTTTACAAATTCTCCAAAATCTACACCACGAATATTTAGGTCCCGCTGAAAAGCGAACCGGCATTAGCTTCACGCATTAAAACATTTTCCACACAACTCCAATGCAACATTCCACATATGCTCTCTCCAATGCTCTCTCTCCACCAACTACACCACCGTCGCAGATGACCGAAAGACATATTTTATATCTCACACCACTCCAAAATCACAGCTTCGTCCAGAATATGCCAAAGAAAAATTCCACCAGTTTCGTTCTCATTATCGCCATGTTCCTTTTGTTTTCACCGTCGTATCCCAAAATGCAAAATGCACAGGAAATGCCATTGTTTCAGGTACACACACAAAATAGCATCGCTTTCCAGACGGGACCTCCATTTTCATCGCCGAATTGCACGCCATTCTCATTGCCCTTCGCTATCTTCGCAACCGTTCAATTTGTCACCCCATGCGCCATGTCGTCATTTGTTCCGACTCAAAATCTGTTCTTCAATCTCTTTCTTCACTTTCCTTTTCACACCATTGCCATATTTCCATTTATGAGACACTTGAAACACTTCATCTGATGGGCATGAATGTCCGTTTCCTGTGGGTGCCCAGTCACTGTGGCATCCTAGGAAACGAGGAAGCAGATCATTTCGCAAAGCAATCATTACAATTACCACACATCACAGAAACCCTACCACATTTTGACGTCATCAAATCAACAATACGACAGAACATTCGACATTTTTGGAACCAACAATGGACTGAAACCACAAACTACACACAATTACGTCTCATCAAACCTGTCATCGAAAACTGGACCACATCATATAAAAAAACAGACAAGAAGAAAAAGTTCTACCACGGCTCCGCATAGGTCACACTTTTCTCACCCATCGATATATTTACACTGCTTCACCACGACCTTCATGCCCATCATGCAACACTCATCTTACAGTTTCACATATTCTCCTACACTGTCAACGTTACCATGACCATAGAAAAACACTTACCAACTACTGCCGTACACACAACATCCCCCTTTCTTTACCCATACTATTAGGAGATCAGCACCCTTTCCTCATCAATCTACTTTTCATTTTTCTCCGAAAAAACCAACTTGCTTCAAGAGTTATAAACCGACTGTCATAACATACATTTTCATTCATTCTACTCACGGTACGAGATGGCCTGAGCAGGCCAAAGTGCCCAACCCAACAAAACTGAAATCTTAATTTATTGGTATGTCGTGACGTCTTGTTGGACATTTCTTGTGCTGGCACACCACCCATGGAGATAACATGGCACCACTCGCACTTTGTGACAACCGCGAGTCTTCGTCTGATCAAATCAGCGAACATCGAACAGCCGCAGGGCAACGACCAGCGAACATAGAACAGCCGCAGGGCAACCACCAGCGATCGCCCTCCTCGGCGACGTCAGCGTCCACTGGTGACGTCATCACTGTGCAGACGTCACTTGGGCGGAGGGTCGGCGACGTTTCTGAGCCAGGCCAGGCCGCCGAGGGTCAGCAGCAGCGTGCCCAGGCCGGCGGTGGCCCAGCTGGCGGCCGTCATCACCGCCGGCACGGTGGCCGTGATGAGGAAGACCCTGCTGACCAGCGACTGCTGCGAGTCGGCCGTCATCTCGAACCACAGCATCGGCACGTTGACGGTGGGAACGTGCTCGAGTACGCTGCAACATGACCACCACGTCGGCATACACCTAAGCTTTGTCAGTTATTTTTATCTGCTCTGCCTTTTTGTAAATCATTTTGCAGCAAGTTACTTTTCAATCTAAATCTAGAAATAAGCTGCAGCCTGTAGGATGGTTTCAACCAGGATGCAGGCACTAGAGACCGAGGTTAGGGCCCTTAAGGCAGAGCTTTCCAAGCTCAGGGCTGCCCTGGTTGCACAGGGTACACAAGAAAAGGAATCATGTAGGGGTCAGTCTGTAGCTGGGGCATCCTATGCCCAGGTGGTCGCAGGCCACCAGGTAACTGAGACTTCTCCTGCTGTGGAGGTGGCAGGGATATCTGTAGAGAGAAGTGCTCCTAGTGAACATAATATTTCTAGTTCTAGCTCACAGGGGCAGTGGTTTAATGTCAGGGGGTGGATGATTTGGAGGTGTGAGCCTAAGAAAGGGGGCAGTGAATGGCAGGTGGAAGGTGGTAGGAGTGGGAGGAAACCTAGCCAAGCAGCTCAACAGGCAGGCATAGCAACTTCAAATAGGTTTCAGGCTTTGGAGGACTGCCCCAGGATAATAGCAAGGAGACGGTGCTGGTGGTAGGACTCTCGTGTGCGGCATTTAGACAGGGTTTTCTGTAAAGGTAGGAGAGGCAGGAGGTGCATCACCAGGCCTGGTGCCAAGGTCGAAGACCTGGTGCCAGTGGTGGCACAGGCCACCAGTGAGAACCAGGTTAGTGCAGTTGTAGTGCAGGTAGGAGTGAACAACATAGGTCCTGCTAGGAGTGAGGAGCTGCTGCAGGACTACAGGGCCCTTCTGGCCACCATGAAGCAGAGCAAAAGCAGAGTTATTGTGACGGCTATTCTGCCCAGGGCTGGAGTCTCCCCTGAGTGGAGCTCTAGGGCACTGGCAGCCAATGCCAGGGTAGGCAGTCTCTGCAATGAGTTAGGTTTGACCTTTGTTGACAAGTGGTGCAGGTTTTATGGTTCATGGGACCTCTATCAAAGGGATGACCTGCACTTCACCGAGAAGGGGGTGCAAGTGTTAAGTAAAGTGTATGAACATGTCGTTCAGGGAAACTAGATAATGGGGTGAGGAGGGAAGAAGTGGCATTACCATCTCATGAATATGCCAATAGTGACAGCATAGGCAATAGAGCCTCACAGTCAGCAAATAGGGATGGCAGTAGATCAAGGGGGGAGAGTGGTAGCTCATCCAGAGATGATAGAGCTACTCAGCATGACAAAAAAAAACAAAGATGGTTATGGAACGTTTCTTAAGTGTATGATGTTTAATGCTCAGAGTATTCGATCCAAATTTGACGAGTTCAGGTGTTATGTTGCTGAGGAGGTACCAGATTTTGTTTGCATTACTGAGGCATGGGTCAGTGACGGGTATTTTGGGGATAACTTGCAGGACTATGAGATCCAGGGATACAATATGTTTTCATGCAATAGGGGTCCAGCAGTGAAAGGGGGTGGTGTAATGCTCTATGTGAATAGCTTATTCAGTTCTCAAAAAGTAGCAGATGGGTTAAAAAATGTGTCTGTGGAGCCCATTTGGCTTGATGTTGCTGTAGGAAAAGGCAACAGCAATAAACTGAGAATAGGAGTCTTGTACCGATCAGGAACCTTGCCACATTCTCAGCAACTAGATATTGATATGGTGATTTGTGAGGAAATCAGTAGAAAGTTTCAGAGGAAATTACTTATTCTTGGTGACTTTAATCTAAAAGGTTATGAAAATGTTGGTGTTGGCTCCCCAGCATGTAAACTGTTTAGGAAATGCCCTGAAGAGGACCTGTTCTTACACCAGTTTGTAACAGAACCAACTAGGCAGGGATCATTCTTGGACCTTGTCTTCTCGGATTTAAGTGATTTAGTTCAAGACTTGACTGTAGGAGAAACTCTGGGAAGAAGTGACCATAACATAGTGAGATTCAAGGCACATGTAGCAGGGACAATCAAGGATAATTTGGCAAAGGTTCCACATTTTAACAGGGCAGACTTTGACTGCATGAGAGCGACTTTAAGTGCCATAAAATGGGAAGAAGAATTCTCCGATTTAAATGCCTGTGAAATGTGAGAAAAGTTAAAATCTTACCGGAGGGAAATTCAACTTAGACATGTCCCCCAAAAGCAAAGGCGCAAAAGAAGGGTAGGAAAGCCAGCATGGCTTACACCAGATTTGACAACAACAAGTAAGGCTAAGAAAGATGCATTAAGAGTATTTAAGGAAGCTTCAAATATCGTAAATCTTAGGTTGTATCAAAAAGCTAGAGACGCTGTGAAGCAGAAAACCAGAGCAGCAAAGCGAGCAAAAGAGTTGGATTTGGCTAGGAACTGTAATGGGGACAGTAAAAAGTGCTTTAGTTTCTACAAGCTAAGTAAAGTTTCAAGCACAATTGGTCCACTGGAAGTAAATGGGATTATATTGAGTGAGGATGGTGCGATGGTAAAGGAACTGAGCAAGTAGTTTAAATCATTGTTTACGTTGGAGGATGTGACTAATCTGCCAACTGTGAACCACAGCTCAGCGACAGTTGATCAGTTACATGATGTTGATTTCATTGATAGTGATGTTATGTTGAATTATGTCAGGAAAATAAAGCCAAACAAGGCAGCAGGACCTGATGGAATTTATGCTAGGGTATTGCGGGAAGCTGAAAAAGAATTGGCAATTCCACTCAGTATAATATTTTGCAGGTCAGTTTCACAAAATGGAATTCCAACATATTGGAAAAGGGCAAATGTAGTTCCTATTTTCAAGAAAGGAGAAAGAGGGAAAGTTGAAAACTATAGGCCAGTAAGCCTCACATCACTAGTCTGCAAGATACCTGAATCAATTATCAATGATAAAATAGTTAGTTTTCTGGAAGGAAACAGATTGATTCAAGGTACTCAACATAGGTTTAGAAAAGGGCGATCGTGTCTCACAAATCTCTTGGATTTTTTTTTATTTTGCTACAGAACAATTTGATGAGGGAAATCAGGTTGATGTAGCATATCTTGACTTTAGCAAGGCCATTGACAAGGTACCTCATAAACGGTTAATAATGCAGCTTCAGGTCCATGGTATTGTGGGTAACATCCTAAAATGGATAGGGTTGTGGCTTTCAGATAGACAGCAGAGAGTGATGCTAAATGGTACAAAATCATCATGACAAAATGTTATTAGTGGAGTCCCCCAGGGGTGAGTACTGGGACCACTATTGTTCATTATGGTTGTACATAACATTGAAAGTGGCCCAAGCAGTAAGGTTTTGACATTTGCAGATGATTTGAAGGTCTTTAGGGCAATAACAGGGCACAATGAGCAGGTCTTGCTACATAAAGACTGAGACGAGCTTGTGAAGTGGTCCGAAAAATGGCAAATGAAATGTAATTTTGATAAGTGCAAAATCATGCATGTAGGTAGGCAGCATATCAAGGCTCCATACTTGATGGGTGGCCAAGTACTATCTGTGACTCAGCAGGAGCAGGACTTCGGTGTTATTTGAACACAAAATTGGGGGCATCAGAACAGACCAAAGAAGCCAGGAAGAAGGCACTAAGAATGCTTGGGGCAATAAATAGGAATGTATCATACAAAAGTGAGGAAGTCATCAGGAAGCTTTTTTGTGCATATGTCAGGCCACATCTGGAATATTGTGTCCAAGCTTGGTTCCCTAGTTATGAAAAAGATTGTTGGCTTTTAGAGAGAGTACAAAGAGGGCAACAAAAATGGTGAATGGTATAGGCAACCTGGCATATGAGGAAAGATTGAAGAAACTGAATATGTTTTCACTTAGATATAGAAGGCTGAGAGGAGATCTCATCGAGGTCTTTAAATTTATTCATGGTCAGGAACAGGGTTATCTCAGGGAACTGTTTGAATTTAACAGAAATGATGCAATTAGAGGTCATAAATTCCAAATTAAAGTTAATCACATCAGGACAAGGTTAAGACAGTCCTTCTTCACCAACAGGGTAGTAGAACACTGGAACCAGCTGCCAGAAACCATTGTCAGTAGCAACACACTGAATATCTTTAAGAACAGCATCGACAATCATTATAAGAATAGGGGGCTTGTTTTTCTGTATTCCAGGGAGAGTTGATTAACACATTTGGTGGACAACTGGTTCAGTGCACAGAGTGCAACCAAGAAGGGCCCTTGTGGCTCATAGTTGCACTGATCTTTTATGTCTTTATGTCTTTATGTCTACTACTAGTTCTCTATTGGACAATATCTCCATAAATGATTTTTCATGCATTTCCTCATCAGGTATACTGATAGAAAACATTTCAGATCATTTTCCAGTGTTTGTAACATTAACTGCCAAGAGAAAAGAAAAGAAGTCAAATTATCCAAAATAAATACTTGATTACAATGAAATCCATATTTTAAATGACTATTTAGCATCAAGATTGAATAATTTCCATCACCCAATGATCCAAACATAGCATGCAGTGATTTGCTCTCAGCATATGATGATGGCATGCAGATTATTACAAATCAAATTATCCCAAGCAGGAGGAAAACCCCCATGAAAGCCTGGATTAGCCCTGGCATATTATGTTCCATAAGTAGAAGAAAATGACCCAGACTATATCAGAGGTTTATTAAAAATCAAAATCCACACAATGAAGTTCAATATAAACAATTCAGGAAAATCCTCATAAAGATAATCAGAGAAGCAAAGAAGCTACACTATTAAAATGCCCTTCACTGCAGTAAATCAAATGGAAAGAAAACTTGGCAAATATTACATGAGCTGATAAATAAACACAA
>JAOTOM010002155.1:37500-92500 GCA_034440615.1 Ashinkailepas kermadecensis
GTAAAAGTGCTCAAAATTTACTGAAATGGGTGCAAGTTGAGTTACCATGCATAAAGTTTGAATACAAATATTTTCCATACTGGATGACTACAAAATATTCCTCTCCACACGCCGGATTACAATGCACAAATCCGACCTTGTCTATGCATGGGAGTAAAATGTGTCAGAACAAATGCTCACTGGAAAGAATGGGAAAAGATTATAACTCACCTGGTGAGTGGAATACAAATATATTTGCTAGGAAGGAAATTAAAGTAATCATTGCGTATGATTTGAGAAACGTTCTGTAACCAAATTTCTACCATATTAAAAAAAAAAATTCGAATGACGTCATGCGGGCTTGAAGGAAAATTTTGATCTACCTTCTTGTAAAGGTACCCTGGGTTTGTTATTTGTCACACAAACCAACGCAATTTATTCAGTGCAAATGCCTGTTCCCAAAAAAAGTGCATGGTAGTTTCAGTTCCCTATTATTTTTCACAATCACATCCCATTTCTGTGTTGTGTTCCTGGCACTAGAATTGACTCATGCATGATACTGATTGTGAATACCAAGCTTAGCATTAATACTTTTTTTGTGTAGTTATTATCCATTTTTGGTAAATAACTAAGTACACCTCATTATTTATTCACTGGCAGCTGATAAGTTGACAATTGTAATGCTAAGCATGCATAATTGTACTGTGATTTTACTCCCTACCTTGTGTCATGGCATACTATTTACAAAGATGCATGCTTTATATCATTTGTTCATGACTTGCATTTGAGTCGCAAGACTCAAATGACTCATTGTGATTCAAATGATTGACTCGTGATTCAACTCATTAAAAAAAGAAGATGTGATTCAACTCGTGACTCAAGATATGTTTTTGGGAAAAGAATCGATTCAACTCACGACTCATCCAAAAACGATTGATTCATGAGTCGATTCTCGATTCAACTCGAGTCGAGCACAAGTCTGCCCATAGGGATCCATACTTAGTCCACTACTCTTCGTGATGTACATGAATGATTTGGGTAAGTCTTTAGATGGAACATTCTACTTATATGCTGTTGATGCTACTGTCATGATACAAGCTACAGATATAAAGGAACAACAAATTAAAGGCAATGCAATTGTTACAGGAATAACTGAATGGTTTCAAGCTAATAGATTATCACTGAACGTGAAAAAAATACAAATTACCAAATGTATTACAGTATCCCGAGAGCTGACTTAAACATAGCCTGTATAATATTCCCAAAAGGTTCACAGGAAACAGCAAATCAAATATCTTGGTGTAATAGTTGATGAAAAATTAACAAGGAAGTATCACATAGCATATGTTGCTGCAAAACCTAGCAGAAATCTATGAATAATGAGAAGAGCAAACTACCTTATCACAAGTCGTGAATTGAGATATTTATATAATACATTGATTTTTCCCTATTTAAATTATTGTGCATTAACACGCGCAATGGAGGGGGGGGCGAAATCCGTCCACCCATCCAGTTTTTCGTAAATATTTCCCCATTGTACCGGTCGATATACGCCATGTTTTGTATATCTGCCTAAAAATGTACTGCACGTCGTTTGAAGTAAAACAAACGAAAGATTGCCAAATAATTTCGAGCTAGAGGCTGTCAAAGTCAAAACATTTTGTAGCGCCAGACCATAAAAGTTGGCGCTGATGCGCTTCCCGTATATTGGCAAAAGGGAAGTGTTCTTGGCAATACTAGGGACTCGTTTGAAGTATATGGTTATGCTATATAGTTCCAAGGTCATGTAAGGTTACCGAGATCAAGTCAGATCATGTTCATGACAGGTCAACTGGAAGATTGTCATGAACGCAAATGACTCATGCGATTCATGCCATTTCGCATGTTACTCCCTACATATCCTGAAAACTACTGTTTTTCATTGTGAACCTAAGCGTTTGCACATTTCATTCACTTACTTCAGCCCTTTCTTCTTGAAGCCGATTGCGCAGGGCCGCCCGCCGGCCAGTCGTGCGGGCGGGGTTCTGGTAACTTGAGCGGGAGATGGGCATACACCAATCGGTCTGTTTGCACAGCACTTTGTTTGTCGCTGTTCAAATATGCCTCAATTACTGCAGCGGGACGTGAAGGATTCGCGGTGTTTGAAGAGAGAGGGCTCTGGGAGGGTGTATCGAGCATATCAATGACTTCGGTCGGTACGAAGATCAAACTGTAGGCAAGACCTTCACGAGCACGATAATAGTTGTTGGACGTGGTGTTTTGTTTGGTCAACCCTGTATCGCTTTCCCCCACCGTGTGTCGATAGGAGTTGGCGTTTGTGAAAACAGGTGTGTCGTGAAGCATTTTCTGTTCTGAGCCTGTACAGGTCGGACGCAAAGCTGATCGCTCATCATGTCCCGCTCTGCCGGCTTAGCGCCGCTGAAGCAGCGCATCTCATCACGCTGATCGACTCCGATGAAGACGAACTTGAAGCATCGTCGGACTCGGACAGCCAAGAAGAAGATGCCCTGTACGTTCCAGACGAAGACGATACGGATGACGAGAACACTTCTGTGTCTACAGCCGCTGCCGCCTGCCCGTCAGCCGGCACATCAGCCAGCCCGTCAGCTGCCACGTCAGCCGGCTCGTCAGCCGGCTCGTCAGCTGGCCCGTCAGCTGGCACGTCAGCCGGCCCGTCAGCCGGCTCGTCAGCTGATGCGACCGGCGCGACCAGCCCTGAAGCTGTGGCCGACTCTGTACTGCGGGACCAGCCCGTTCCGGCACCCAGCGTTCAGAGCGTGCAGAAAGAGCTTACAAAGTCGAAGCGTACTCTGGAGGAAGGCGAGTATGTCCCACTTCAGCGAAATCCGGGCGCCTTCTGCGTGCGTGACCGCCGCACAACACAGTGGCTGAGTGGTCACTGCAGCCGCCTGCCCAGCGTTCCAGGAGGCTGGACGTGAATCTAACGCGCCAGAGGCCAGGTCTCATCTGGCAGGCGAGGACCGTGTCATCGGATATGGCAGCATTCATGCTGTTTTTTCAAGACGGCGTGATCGACCTGACTCTAAAATATACCAACGAAAAACTGCTGGAGGAGGAGGAAAAGTATGCGAGGAACACAAAGGATCCGGACTCATCTCATCTCCAGACTTACGCCCCAGTGACACGCTCAGAACTAATGGCTTTTGTCGGCCTCTCTCTGCTGCGGGGCTGCGTGGGTGCAAATAGCACAGCTGAGGACCTGTTCCAGGGTGTGTTTGCGCCGGCGCCCTTCTCAGCCACAATGAGCCACCGCCGCTACATGAAGCTCCTGCGCTGCCTTCGGTTTGACGATATCACAAGCAGACCTGTCAGACGCGAAGCCGACAAATTCTGGCTTCTTCATGAGGTGTCCGGCATGTTTAACGAAAACCTGTGGCGGCACCTGAAGCCGTCGGACGACGTCTGCGTGGACGGGACACTCGTTCGGTTCGGGGGGCGCTGCGGTTTCAAGGTTTGCATGCCCTCGAAGCCCGGCAAATATGGCGTATTGTTCCGGTCAGTATCCGATGCCGAGTATCGGTATATATAAAAACTCTGACCATACGCCGGGAAACCGACCAGCCCGCAGCAAGCGCCGCCAAACTCCACTTTCGCGTCTGTGGTGGAGCTTGTGAAGTACCTAACGCAGGAGCTTCGCGGGACGGGACGTAATGTGACAATGGATCGTTACTTTACGTCTCGACGTCATAGAGGAGCTGATGCTCGACAAGCTGTCGGTGGCGGGGACCATTCAGGTCAATCGCCGGCTTATTCCTGCGGAGATGAAGGCGACCCGAGGCCGGCAGCCGGGCTCCACCATCGCCTGCTACCGGGATGGCGTGACACTCGTGTCATATTTCCCCAAGCCTGGCAAGGTGGTGCTGGTAGCCTCAACATTTCACGAGACCGCCGCCCGGTTCGACATCAACACGGGGAAGCCGGAGGTTATCCCCCACTACAATGCAACCAAAGGCGGTGTCGACCTGTGCGATGCCATGCTGGAGGCGTACCCAACCAGGGTGCCGACGAGGAGGTGGACGACAGCTGTCTTCCTTTTCATGGTGAACGTGGCCGCCCTGAACGCCTACCACGTCTTCAGCACCAACGTGCCAGACTCAGTGAGATCAAACTCATGCAAGTGTGGCCGGCGACTGTTCCTGCGCGACCTGGGCCTGGCTCTGTGCCGGCCGCAGATGGAGGAGCATGCAGCAGTGTACTCTGCGGCAGGAGTACACAACCGACGGACTGTTGCCGCTCTGGAGTGCTCCCTGCACCGGCGTCTGAAGGAGAATAGGCCCTTGCCAGAACCAACTGAGCAGGTGACCCTAGGCTGCTGTCACGTGTGCGTGGGAGCACTGAAGGGGGTCGGCTACAAGGCACAGAAAAATGAACTGAAGAAAAGCAGGACGACCTGCACCGTGTGCAGAGGGTTTGTGTGCGATCTCCATTCGATCATGGTGCGGCGCTGCGATGACTGCCAGCAAGACGGCGACCCTGAATGATATGGAACTGTCCATGGCGCGGTGCCCGATTGTCACGTGCATAACCCGACCGATCCGACGGTGTGTATGAGCGTTCCATGCAGCCAGTAGGTGCGCAATGTGGTGCGGTGACCACAATGGCCGTTGATGCTGGGCATATGCGCATTACCTAGCAAAACATCGATGACATTTCTAAACAGTTTGCTTTATACCGGACATGATTTGGGAAGATGAAACACATCTCAAGCAAAGAAAGATAAACTAAGATGCAAGGATGTATTTGTATTATTATTTCATATTATTATCATTATTATTATTATTATTAGTAGTAGTAGTAGTAGTACTAGCAGTAGTAGTGCTAGAAGCAGTGGTAGTGGTGGTGGTAGTAGTAGTAGTAGTAGTAGTGGAATGATTATTATTGTTCTTATCATTATTATTATGACAATACCCATTATAGTTTCCTCACATGTCCCAAAGCGTAATGTTCCCTCAAATACATCAAATAGAAAATGCGCTGAAAATGCATTCAATGACCTTCATAAAGTGCTGAAATATAAGTGACTGAGGTCAAATGCAGTATCTATCATCCTTATTGCATCATTAGTCATGCTCAAAGCATCATGGAAGCCCATTATGGAGCAATCCATAGCACTGTCAAGCCAAGGCACGCAAAACAAACAAAATTAACATATTTGACCTCATTTGACCTTGAAGATATAGACCTAAGGTCATGCAACTTGCACACAATAGAGTTTACCATCATACCCATCTAGGCTGAAAGTTTCGTAACTCTAGCTTTAATGTGAGCCGAGATCTTAGGGGGGCGGAATCCGCCCCCCCCCCTCCAGTGCGCGTAATTTTCAGAGGCCCACCAGGGCGTGTGTTAAAATGGGGAAACAATTTTCCAACACGATTAGGCAGAATTGTTAAAATACAAAAAGGGGCTTTAAGAATCGTAGATAATCAGCACAATGCATACCCTACAAATGAATTGTTTGACAAATATAACATTCTGAAGCTCCCCCATATTGTCAGAAGCAGAGAATATTACTACATCCCAGATTTTTTAATCAAACATTACCAATCACTATACTGGATATGTTCCAATACTCATCACCAAGTAATATAAGGCATGTTGATCATTTCCATGTACCTTCTTCATCGAAATCCTATAGACTTCATTCCGTATCATTTATAGCAACAAGAACTTGGAATAGTATTATTGGTACAAAATGTAATTCCTGTAATCATGTGCCTATTAAGAAAGGAGATATAAAAGTTATGTGCTTATTTCTTTAGCTTATATATCACAAAATAACTGGTGAGCAGAAATTAACCTCGATCATTTGCACCCTAAAAAATGTGTGCATGTGTGTGTGCATAAATGTGTATGGATGCATATGTGTGTATGTTTATGTATTTGCATGTTAGTATATGTGTATGTATGTATATTTGCATAGTTATGTCAGTGCATATGTGTCTATGCATGTGAAGTATGTGTAGGTGTACATGTTTCATGTTTGTGCATATGCAGGTTTGTGTGCATGTGCATGTGCATGTACATGGATCCAACTTCTCCCTTTTCCCCCTCATAACAAATTTCAATTCGTGGCCCCAGGAGTTCCTTGATGTTCCTAGCTCGCTACATAGCTGAGGTGCTCCTGGGGCTACTTCTACTAATTATTTTGATAATTCTGCAGATAGGTGGTGACCTATCTGCAAACAAAAAGCCAAAAAAGGATGCAACCAGTTGTAGTGAACTGGAAGTATGCAGATAAATGACACATGTAATGGCATCCTGAGGCATTCCAAAGCTGAAAGTAAAGCTATTTTATGAGTCGGACCGGATCAGCCGGATGTGTCTCGGCAAGACCGACATTGTTACGGTGCGACAGGCTGACGGAACCCCAAAAGTAGAGTTCAGAAAAGGCTTGTTTTCTGAAAATTGTGTGAGATATATTAGCTATATCAGTAGAACCCTGAAAACCCTCGCACCGGCTTCTTAACCTTTGCTGTCTTTCGCTGAAGCATTGTGTATTGGCAGGCAGCAGTGGGACACACTAGGTGTGCGTGTGCACTTATCAAGGCCGAAAGCTGCTCATATCCGCTCTCGTCATTCCCGGTCTCAAATACGACCTTCTGGATCACGCTGTATGTGGCACGGAAAACCGTGATTGCATGATACACAACTGTGAGCACTGCCCTGGTGAAGACGGGGTGATGAATTTTCTGAGGATTATATTTCCGGACAAATCAGAAGAGAGTGAATTGCATTACAATAAAATACTGTACTGCAACACATTTTTGTATTGCATTGCATTGTGTAATTATGCTACTTTATTATATTACACCGATGTAGACCGCTACTACACCTATGCAGATGTAGATGATCCAATTCGATTACTTTCAGCTCAGCATGTTTCAATGGATGCGTCCGCGCCAAATTTGTTCTCAAGCAGTTCGAGATGAATGCAATTACTCAGCCAATGAGGTTCATCTTTTCGTTTCCAGAATGTGGTGGTTGGAACTCCAGAAGGTTGATATTACATGGATTGGCGGTGATAAAAACCCTGCGGTGTTGTTGGTGAAATATGATCGTACATTTTTAATGTGCTGACATTGAGGCATAAAAATATTGCATAAGGTGAACACATTTATATTCTTTTCTCCTTACCAGTGCAGATCTAGGATGTCACAAATCACCCTTCGTCGTTTCTGTATTTCCAAAATAGCATTGTGCCTGTCTCGGAGGTCAAACTAGGTCAGGCTATCTTTGTCACAAGCTCATAATTTAAAAGAACGTGTGAACAAAATATCGGAATTGACACAAGATGCAGCTGATCATAACAAGTTCAGCGATATATAGCTTCCCTAAATTCGTGTTAGTATTCGTTGAGTTCCAGGTCTCCGAAGACTTAGGTGACCTTTCAAAAATTTTAGATGCTATAACTCCTTAACCGTTGCTCCGATCTGTTCTCAAAATTGCACAGCTAGATTATAGAGACAAACTAACCCTACGCAAGTATTTGTATCGATATATGAAGTGTAATTTGGACGCTTCACCTGTCAATTTACCGCGAAATGGGCCAAGTACCACAATTCGGAGAAAATTCTGCCATTTCTTTATCCCTTGACCTCGCAACGAGTTGGAGCACTTGTGCAGCGCAACACTCAAGACCAGATGACTGACATTCCCATCTCCTCACGTGCCTCGAATGTCAAAAGGCTTGTATTTGAGAAATGTACCGCTCTAGACAAACATTACAGCGGCTACGATAAACTAGCGCAAAACGACGATGCATGCCATATTTTGAACGGACATGTAGATCTTTAGGGTTGAACCCGATTTTTTTATATTTGCTTCGAAAGATAAGATATCCAACTACATTTGTGCATTTTTTCAACTCGCATTGTGATTGTCCCGATAGTTAAAGTAGGTCATGTGACCTTCGGTCACGATGTCGCGATTTCAAATAGCCCGTAAGCTATCATTCCGAAAGGGCCAAAATATGCAGTGGATTATTGTGAGTTCACCGATATATACTTTTGCACAATTGTATTAACGACCTGAAAAACACCCTTGTTTGGTGACATCTCAGAAATGCCCGAAGCTATAACTTCTTGATCGTTCATCTGATCTTTCTAAAAATGGCACAGCTGGATTCGGCGCATCAGATAACCCCACACAGGTATTTTCGTCAAGATATAAAATATTGGGTGTTATGCCCTTGTCGATTTGTCGTGGAATGGACCATTTGAAAAGTAGGTTTTGCCAGTTCCGCCTCCCTTTGTTCCAGGTGCCGTCGGAGTTCGCGGCTGGGATACAGAGGCTCAGCAGGTACCTTCGAAGACAGTGGATTAAAATGCCAGCCGACCACTTGTTTGTTCACTGGAACAGTAGAAGAACACACAACAGTGCGGAAAGTTACTTTGCCGTTTTCGGCGCAAAATTTCCGAGCGCGCATCCGGCTTTTTGGCAGTTTCTGTCACAAGTCAACACCGCCATTGCTGCAGCAAACCGGGACGCACGGTCGGCGACAATAGGAGTGCTTCGTCGGAGCAGCAGCTCCAGACGCCACACCCGCCGCTCCAATGAAAGGCTCCGAGAGCTGGCGGCCGAGCTGAAAAGTGGCGAACGAACCATGGGCGGATACTTGGAGTTGACGGCGAAGCATATATTTCGCCATCGCACCACCGCCAACTTCCCAGAGGCGGAGCCAGAAGGCGCTGAAGAACAGCTCCAGCCAGGACACCTGTCGGATGACGAGCAACAAGAGAGATGTGCGGTGTGCCTTAGGGCATGGTCGAGAACCGTCCGAAGAGGAGTGATTTTGCCCTACTTCCACGGAGCAGGGTGTTTGGATTGAATTACGACGGCGTTTATCGCAGCCCGCCAACATGCGAGGTGCCCTTTTTGCCGGGGAACATTTGAAGAGCGGCCCCGGGAGCTGTACTTGTAAAGTTGTAGACGTTGCCGAAATAAAAGCTTTCCGAACTTAAAAAAAGGAAAAAAAGGTCAAAGGTCAGACTCACTTGTTCGGTTGCACAGCGTATCTTTGTTTTTTTTCACAGCTACCCATATTTGGTATCAAGAGATAGCCCGTGGGCAAACCTCGAGTAACATTTCAAACCGGGACATGTCAGTTCAAACTGTAGGGTCAAAGGTTAGTTAGAATTTTTCGAAGTCCTCTCGTTTCGTCGCTATGATATAAATGTGTGCTATGTGGGTGTGATTCGACATGGCTTGCCGTACGGTATCAGAAAGTTGAGATGTCGAAATAAATTCGAATGTGTCGAAGGTTCGCTATGTGTACAATAATACAATAATAAATACAATAAAGTTCAAACTGTAGGGTCAAAGGTTAGTTATAATTTTTCGAAGTCCTCTCGTTTCGTCGCTATGATATAAATTTGTGTTATGTGGGTGTGATTCGACATGGCTTGCCGTACGGTATCAGAAAGTTGAGATGCCGAAATAAATTCGAATGTGTCGAAGGGTCGCTATGTGTACAATAATTGAGTGTAGTAGTAGTAGCAGGAGCAAATCTCTTTTATCCGCAGCCGTTGTGATAGCAGGCATTCACATCCAATATGATTAGGAACTCCCCAAAGAAATCCGTCATAACCTACTCGGACGGCGCTCTCATTGCCGGATTTGAAATTACAATGCCACATTACTGTTCGCGATATAAAAAATTTGAGACCCATTTGCAAGTTGTTTGCTTTCCTCTTAATGGTTCTACGGAAGTTGCAATTTGCAAGAGAAACCACACGTCAATGCGCACGGATATATAACCACAAACCGGAGTTTAACCACGAGAGTACAATGTTGTAATCATGGGTGGATCCAGGAATTGTCAAGGGGGCCCTTGTCCGGAGGGCGCCATTTCTTTGGAGGCACGCCATTGCGAAGGTACCTGGAGGAGCGTCTCTCTGGTTGAAAAAATAGAGGCGGGAGTGTACTCGAGCCTTCCCGGAGAGGAGTCTTTCCTTCCAATGGGCGCCGTTTTCTCTCAGAGTAGCGCCTCTGGCTGAAAAATCGGAGTTCACTCGAACCTTCTCAGAGCGGCGTCTTTTCCCGGCCAGAGGGACGACACATTCCATGTCGGGGCACTTGTCCACAGTGCCACACCCTTTTCGGCCCCTGGTTATCATAGCATCTAAATGTGTCCCCGTAAAAACAGGAAAGCATTGGAAAAGGTTAATGTAAGTCCATATTTACTGCAACAAAACCATAACCCAATATGTTCTGTCTTCCTGCTACAAGAGGACAACGATTAACCTAACTACAGCAATGCTCCATGGTGATTTTGGAACCGGGCTCAGTACATACGACATAAAGCTAGGGGTTCATCGGCAGTGATAAGGAGCCGTGCTAATTTTGGCCGGACGTGTTGTCCCGAAAATGTAATTTTAATCACGGTAAATCCAAAAACCAGACCTTGAAAATGAACCCAGCTAATAATTTGGTGTGGTCCCGGTCGGGACCACACTGGGCTGTGGGTGCGTTTCGATTGTTACAACCGGTTGGGTTTTCAGTTGGCGTTTGCTACGCTCTAAAAAGTTATTCACACTGGGAAAACTGCCCATGGAACGCGCCGCAGCCACATCGCCAGACAATGCTAACGAGTAGCCCAGTGTGGCACCACGGTGGACCGAACCGGCCCCCCACGAAGTTGGTTTGGTAGCGGGCTTGAAGGTTTCCCTTCACCATTGGTTCACATGCAATTTTACCGTTTTTCTCTACGCTCTCTTGCATGTTGTATGGCAATATAGATCACTTTGACGTATACCAATTGAAAGACCTATTCTTCAGCTTCAGCAAAATGCATCCTAAATGACCCAGTAACAATCTTCCTGCCTAACAATGTGCCATTTCCGGCAGGCTGACCATCAAGTGCCTCCAAAAGAAAGGGATTTTTCCCGATATTGGTAGGCTCCCTCTACCGCCCGTTTTAGCTGGCCAAGTTGTCACCCCCGTTCAAGAGCGAAAGAAAGGACAGAGAGAGGGGGGGAAGCTAAGTGAGCCTTAGCTTCTTCCCCTCAGTGGCAGGGGAGTTTCCGAAACGTAACCACAGAAGACCGCCTGAAATGATCTGACCGCCCCTAGACCGCACTAGGAGGCTCTCTGTCGTCATAAGAGGTCCCATAGCCGCTACAGGAAACCAATAGCTGCCACAAGAGGCAGGGACGGATCCAAGAATTGTCATCTTGGGGAGGGGACACGTGTTTGGAGTGGCGCCACCGCGAAAGTAGCTTGAGGGATGCCTTTCCTGCCGAGAGGCGCCTGTGGCTGGAAAATTCGAGGGTGTTGGGGTGCACTGGAGCCTTCGTGGAGGGACGCATTTTCCTAGTCGAAGGGACGTCACCTTTTATGGGGGGAGGGGGCACATGCCCCAACTTCCCTCCCTGGATCCGCCACCGACAGGAGGCTCCATATAGCCCACGTAACATATATATGTGTGTATTTGTATATATATATATATATATATATATTATGTACTGAACTGGGGCGGCAAGGGAACACCCACGCCAGCAGGTAAGGCTACCACTGATGGTGGCCTCAGCTGAGATACCCCTCGGGCAAATGACGTCGCAGGAGCCGACGGGACGGCTTCGGGAACGGATACAGCAACGGCATCACTCGCGACCTGATCTGGTCATTATGTGAATGACCTATCGGCGGTCCGCGAACTTGACCGTGCACGCCTGACCCGTTGTCTGCACGATGGTCGCTGGCAGCCGGCGGCTGTGGAAGGCTGACGTCTTCCTATTTGTATATTTATTTATTTATTTCACGATTGACGATACATGTCCTCCACGTGCATTGGCTATTATGGACAGTCCTCTGCAATTTGTTTTGAAAATCACATTTTAAAATCATATTTAGGCAATCCAACATCCGTAGGTTTTAAGTAATCCAATATTAGTGCGTTTAAGTGATTCAACATCAGTAGGTGTTAGGCCGTCGAACATCAGTAGGCTAGGTTAGGTTGCATTAATATTTATTGATAATTGTATGTTATTTTGCATTATATACCACCACACCCAAAACCTTTTCCCACACTTCCCATATGTTGTTGAGGTGGGATAGCAGGTATATGTAGTCAATTTTCTTCTTGCTTTTCTAAAAGTTATTTCAATGTTTTTGATATTCTTTTCTTGGACTGATTTCTTAGATAGAAGTACTTGAACTTAAAGTGCTTATATCCTTGGAAGTTTTCATTTTCCAAAGGAACAATCAGAAATCAGAAATCAGAAATCACCAGAAAAACAACATTGTGATAAAAAAATGGCCCAGAGGCTTCTTATGCATGTTTGCCATTTTAATTATGAATATTGGGGTTTTAGGGTGCATCAACCCCATTGGGTTATATTTCACCCATAACAAGGTTGCCTAAGCACGCGTCGTACTTACAAACGAATATAAAACGTCGGTAGCTATTAAGGCGCTTGATATAAGATCTGGGGAAACAAATAATCAGTTAGGCAGGTGCATGTATTACGTCAAATCCCATCTCCGCAAGGAAGCACAAAACTGCTCCATTGTGTATAAATCGAGAATAATCTCCCAATAAGTCCTTCAACCTCAGAGCATTCGCATCATATCCGAAGTGGCGCCTACGTTCTTCTGCGTATGCTTGGCACGCCACCAGCACATGGTGCACAGTCAGTGCGGCATTACACCTAACACATTTCGGCCTGTCGTCCCCGCACAATAAATACCTATGTGTTGCTAGAGTGTGACCAATTCTGAGACGACAGATGGCTACCTCGTCCCTTCTAGTTTAGCTGAAGGACGTTGGCCACGGAGCTAACTATGGTTTGATTTGCTTGAATTGGATTAACTCCACTTGGTCCCATTTGCCCTGCCACTGTCTGAGAATAAATGATGAGATAATTGGGTAGTAGTCACTGGCAAGAAGTGGGAGAACGCGACTCCTTGGCGTTTGTGCTGCACCCCTTGCAGCCCTGTCGGCCAGCTCGTTACCACGGATTTCGACATGTGCTGGAATCCAGCAAAGTATGACCTGTTTTCTCATGCGATGCAGAGAAGTAAGGTGCGATAAAATGTATCGTACGATGACATGTTGCTGGTTAAAATTGCGCAACGCCAGAAGACTGCTCAGAGAATCAGTCAAAATAACATGTAAAATGTCGTTGTCAACCTCGATGTATGCAAGAGTTTTGCTGATGGCCATCAACTCCGCAGTGAAGACCGTGGCGTGTGGCGGCATTTTACACAAATCCTATAATTGTTGATGGAAAGAATCAACCTAAATATAGGCATCACTCACTTGTTATCTCATGATAACCTCTCCTTTATACTAAGTTTGAGACATATACTTAAAATACACAGGTCAGGACATCGAGCAATCATGCTCCAATCACTTAAACAAAACCTATATAATGCCATTCCAAAAGGCTTGATACTTTTTGTCAATAAAGTTGACATGTGTTCCTATGACAAGAACTATGCTATTTTTTCAACAAAAATGATTATGCTTGTATTCCAGACTAAGTTTTGATGATAGAACAGATATAGTGGGCTGGATCCAGCCCACTGTATAGCAGAAAAAACTTGTTCAACTGTAAATGTATCTAATGGATACATTTGTCACCTGATATCATTATTTGTCCATTCTGTAAAAAATGTAGCTCATGAATGCGCCATTTCAGTCAGCAGATCTGACCCAAATCATCTATTTCTCATACCTTTGACCCAAACTTAGTGGTAAATGCTTGACATGAGGGTCTTATCGTGATTGTTATTTCGGTGTACAAAGAACATATTTTTTACCAACAAGCACACAAATTCGTTGAAAAGCAAAATAATACCAAAAATGAGAAATTGCAAGGTAACCTAGCATAAAATTAGCTAGCCTAATCTATTTTCTCAGAGAAAAGTATCAAAATCTTGAAATAAAAGGATATAGCCTAACCAGGCCTATCCATCTTTTTCTTTGGTGGAGGAAAAACATTGTCAACATGCAAATTCATACTACAGGAAATCAGACTGCAACTCATGGAAAGTTTCAGGAAGGCATTCATAGCATGATTGCATTGTACATAAATATTCAATTATGCATGTGTCGTCAATAATCCATGCAAAATTCATCAAGGAATAATGCACCATGCCCTTAGTCTAGCTGGCCTAGAAAAAGCTATGTTTTCAATGACTGTTGTATGTCAATGTAGGTAGATATGTACATGTTTGGAAAAATACGCTGCTCGTGGATTTTTGGAATCCAGAACACTACCCTCTTCAGAAAATTGTTTCTTCTTTTCTCATCTGGAGGTTGAATCTCCTAAGTTACCTCCTAAGTTTGACAATGAGCTGCTGTGATCAAGTAAAAGTGCTCAAAATTCACCGAGAGGAGGTGCAGATTGAGTTACGATGCATAAGGTTTTAAAAAAATATTATCCATACTGGATGACTACAAAATATTCCTCTCAACATGCAAGATTACAATGCATAAATCCAACCTTGCCAATACATGAGAAAAATATGTGTCGTAACAAATGTTCAATGGAAAGAACAGGACAATATTAATAACTCAGTCAGCGGAAGATATATATACTTGCTTGTAGAGGAAGCAAAATAAAAGTAACCATTGCGTATGATTTGAAAAAAAAGTATTCTGCAACCATATTGATACCATATTAAAAAACCTTCGGATGACGTCATGCGGGCTTGAAGGAAAACTTCGATCTACCTTCTAGTAAAGGTATCTTGGACCGAACACTCCAAACCGACCGCTGACGCCTGAAGTGGCAGCTCAGTGTGGGCCCAGTGTGGGCCCGGTGTGACCCCACGGTGGCTTCGCTGTAGTTTTGATATATTTTTTAGTAGGCTGCTCGACTGAACTGTGATTGGCTAAATGAGCAGTCGGTCATGAACGTGACGTTCTGACGTCTGTACTGCCAGGACGCAAACTATTCTGCCATCGCAACCAACATATTTTGATTAATAAAAATCAAAGCAAAATAAACATATAACTCACTGAACACAAGAATATTCATTGTAGAAATGTATCTCTTGATCTAGTACCCGATTAGCCAATACACAGCCCACACATGCGGCTTGTGGAAACTTAACGTTGGTCGGAGCTCAGTACGATGCTCCCAGTGCGAGCAGTGCCTTCGTGGCCGCTGTGTTACACTGGGACGGATAGACGTATGGGAGATTCCGGTGGTCAACATCAACTGGTGATGCAACAGCTGTCGTAGAAGTCCTAACCCACAATCCTGCAACCAGCGGCAGCTTGCACCAGCGCCAGCACAGTCATGCAGTGATGGCGACCGGCGGCCTGCGTCTACACTTGAACTAATACGAGGTGTGAACGACGGTCTCACACGCAGCAGATTGACGGACGGCTTAAACACCGGCTCTACGACACACCAGCAAAGACAATCAAAGGCAGCAGCGGTCGCCACGGCCACCGCCCATGACAACGAAAACTCAGTCGGTTGCGCGGCCTGCTCAAGCCGGAGTTCGCGGAAAGCCGCAATCACGTGCAACTCATGTAGCCTGCGCTGGCATACCTCCTGTGCCAGGCTAACAGTCGCCCAGGTGCGTGGCCTGCGCGTGTGGCACTGCCAACCGTGCCTTGGTCGTCAAGTTGCCGTTACCTCTCTATCTACCCAACCGTCGGAAGCGTCGGCTTACGGTATTTGTTCGGGCTTGGCCAGGCTCCGATCGAGTACCAAGGTAATCGCCCGAATTCCCAAGGCAGCTCGCTCATAAGTCGCGGACTCGCTATCCAATCGGCTGAACGAGGATCTTAACTGCGTGCCCCGGACGCCGAAAGGAGCGAGGGACCCTGCCTCACACATAAGACTGCACATCGCCGAGATTGACAGCATGGCCACGCAGCCAGCACCCGGGCAGCGGAATGTCACCACTCCGCGTATAACAACTACAGACTCGATCGCGCGCCGAGTTCGCGCTAAATGTGCAGATGGAGACATCGGCGCGGCCCTCCGTGTCCTAACATCCAGTGACATCTTCGCAGAGCCGACAGATAAGGTTATTGCTGCCTTACGCTGCAAGCCAGCACCGAACGACGAGGAGCTTCCTCCCCCGCCCACTGCCTCTGACCCGCCACCGCTAACCGTCACGGAAGAGCAGGCACAGGACGCCATCTGCACCATGCCACCGGGCTCGTCAGCCGTCCTCGACGGAATTCGGTCACTCCACCTGCGTCACCTGCTGTCCCGAGACGTAGGAGAGTCTGGCCGTCGCCTCCTCAAATCGTTCACTGCTTTGACTAACCTAGTGTGGCGTGGCTGCGTACTGGAGTGCGGACGTGACGCGCTGTACGGAGCATCGCTTTGCGCGCTACGGAAAAAAGACGACGGACTTCGACAAATAATTGTTGGCAGAATATACCGTAGTCTGCCTTGGCGCATGGTCGCGCGACACATTTCTAGTATCCTCGGAACAGAACTCCACCCCATCCAACTCGGAGTTGGAACACCGCTGGGATGGCCACCGTGCACGCTGCTAGCGAATATATCGCGATATTTAGACCATCGCTTTCCTATCACTTCTATAAACTACTCGTTTATAGCTCCTGTTGCAGGCACGGTGTGTGTAGTGCAGGTAGTGATATTGGTATTGTATTATGTTGGTGTATGAATGTTTGTTGCACATCTACTCCCACTATGGACCACAAATGTCTCCTTTCTTTGTAAATATATGTGAGTTATACCCAGACTGCCCATAGCAGCCACTGTACGGCAAGGCATGAATCGTGAAATCAATACATAAATAAATAACGGACAGTATCGAGGTAAAAAAATCAAATGTCAACGCAAGTGCTCGGTCGGCTCTGCACCGCGGCGAATCTCAAATCGTCCTGACACAAACGTCTGAGGCAATCACAGATGGTTAGCATTATTGCAGAGGTTAGAACGAGCAGCTTACGATGTGCATGTACAAGTTGATCGCAGGTAGATCTGGAGCAGGTCGGCAGGCGCTCGTGTAACAGTTACCTCGAGGATCTTGTTACAAAATGGATATTGCGCGTACGCAATATAGCTGCAAGTAACAAACGCCTCCACGAAAGCGTCCCAGCTACCTTGCATTTGGTATACAGTATTCCATGCATAGGCATCACAGTACCTGAGCGTAAAATGGTTTGTACATTGCACAGGGCGACGGTGCCCAGCCGGCAGATATTGCACGCCACATATACTGGCGCCCCTGTTGCGCGCCAACAATGGCGCCAACACACCGTCGGTCAGTGCACCAGCTGCAAGAGCGCCTCCCACACCGATCACTTGGACGGCGCTCCAATGTCGCCGCCGTCATCGGCGTCGACCTTCGCCAGAAAGTCCATCTCGCTGTGCACATCTTCGACGTTGAGCTGGGGCCACACGTCCAGCCAGGTGCTCCTGTCACAGTACAGCCCGAGCCTTTGCAGCAGGACACAGCGGCTCGACTGCCCCCCCCCCCCGTGCCGCGGCTGCGGCGGCATCCATTGCTGTTGCTGCCGTGCTGGCCGGCGGCTAACGAGCTGCGCCCGAGACGGTAAACTTCCTGGCAGCTCGCGGCCGGAGCCGATGGTCGAGCGACGGCACCGGCACGTACCGGTCGCCGGCGAAGTGGCTGAAGAAGCGACCCAGCTCGCGACGTAAGATGCGCTCCGGTAGTGCCGGCCGATCCAGCTCCTCTATGGATGTTTGTTTTGTTTACTTGGTGGTTCACGTCGCTCTTTAAGCACAATCACGGCCGATAGCGCCGCCCACACTGTTTCTCCGGTGGGACGCGGATTGGGAAATGTCCCGACCGGAGCGAGCGTTGAACTTGGAACCTCCATATCCACAACTCAACAAATTACACACTCGGGCACCCTCTCCCACACACCCCGATATGGACGGCGCATGAGCCACGTCTGGCCAGACATTCATGGCATTTCAGACTCTCTCCAGGTGTTAGCTAAACAGACACACTTTTACTGAGCCAGATCTTCAAGCGTTGAATGGTCAGCTAAGCATATTCTGCGGCACGGAAAGCAGACCATACCAACCCACAGACACAGGTCGACAATGCAAATAGCTGCAGGCAGCCCGAATGACACGAACACGATAACTCTACTGTCAAGTTTACTACACTGCACTATACTCCCACTGATACCAACATAGCTAATGATACGGCCGGAGATGCAGCGCAGGAGATTTAGACGCACAGCGCAGCGTTGTTTAAGATGAATAATGTGGGGGCCAAAATAGAGTCCTATGTCGAGGATAATTCGGAGATATTTGAAAGTGGTTTGGCGGGGAATAATTTGATCTCGATAGCGGAGTGGTGTGCGAGGTGGGATATTCCTGGGGAGCCGGGAAAAGAGCATAGTGATTGATTTCGTGGGAGAGATCTGTAACCCTCAGAGGGGAGCAACATGAATCAACGTGATTCATGGCGAGTTGAACAAGATGATTAGCTGAATCTGCCGACGGGCGTGTACACCAAATAGCCAAATCATCTGCATAGAGATAATATTTTAGGAGGGGAGTAATTAGTGGAAGTTGTTCTAATACGTCGTTGATCATGATAAGAAAGAGGGGGAGATAGGATGCTGCCTTGCGGGACGCCTTGGTCGAGAGTGTGGGGCCGGAATGAATGTTGCCGCAGCGGACGACGAACGAGCGATTTTCTAGAAAGTTTGTGATAAAGGTGGCCATTCTGCCCTTGATAACAATACGGTGTAATTTAATTCGATGGGCAGAACTATGTACTTTGTTAAACGCGGAATTTAGGTCTAAAAAAGGGCGATGGTTTCGGATTTCTTTCAGAAACTACGCTGGATTGAATACTCAATTTTGATTAGGTTGCCAGCGGTGCTTCGCCTTGGTCGGAAGCCGCTCTGAAAGGGGGATGTAATCTTTTTTCCGAGATAGACTCTGATTCGTCCATTGACCATGCGCTCAGGAACGTTGCAAGCACAACTAGTGAGAGAGATGGGACGATAGCTAGAGGGGAGATGTGCAGGTCTGGAAGACTCATGTATAGGGATGATAGTACTAGTAGACCAAGAGGGTGGAAATGTGCCGTTAGTCCATTGTTGATTTAGTGCCGGGAGGAGTTTATCCTTACCAGAGTCAGATATATTTTGAAAGAAGAGTCAAGTGATCAATTAATCAAGTCAAGTGAAAGAAGAAGAGTCACGGACTCAAGTGATCAGGTCCAGCAGCCCTACTGGATACCTTGGAGAGCTATAAATTCAGTTCATAGGGGGTAAAGGGTGCGTTGAAGGGTTCGGGATATATCAATATATATGTAGGATATATCAACATGTCGCCTCTATACAGACCCAATTCCTCTGCACACAACACCCTGATCTTGACCCTCCCAGCCCAGGACACATCAACATCACGCCCCTACACAGAACCTCCATTCCTCTGCAAACGCAGAACCCCAGTGCCATATCTTACTCCAGTGAAGCTGTGGACGGGATCGCAGGCGTACACCACACCGAGGGCGGAGCCGCGGATCACTACCACGTCGCCGATGCCGAAACGCTGCAGCGGCCCATGTTGGTCCGGCAATGACTCGCACTTGGGGTCGGTCTGTAACACAGAACGGGCGCTGTGAGACCGGCCGCATGATCCGTGGATGGTTACCGGCAGACCCCGGGTGATGGAACATCGCATAATGGTACCAAGAGGACCGCTCCCAATGATCCGCGGACGGTCATCAGCCGACACTGGGTGCTAGAATATCACGAGACGGTCCCGAGATGATCGCTCCCCAGAAGGTTTGACACACAGTTGTTTTCGTCATGAACATTGCACAAAGTAAGAGGAATTATATGCATGTATATATATATATATATATATTTTTTATATATATATATATATAGATATATATGCACGCACTGGTAGCAGAAACCAATGGCAATACAGTACATACCGAAAAGCAAGCATTATATATACATATCTTGAAAACTGTACACCTGAAATACTTCTTTAACACTCGCACGTCCGGCGGCCCGCGCCAACTTCGCATGTCCGGGGGGGGGGGGGCAGATGTCTGCCCCCCTAAGATCTCGAGAACTATGCTAGGTAGCGACAAACGGAAAACGGCTTTGGATAGCTGGTGACAAGCTCTATCGCAAGTATTTCTGTCATTTTCTCGCTCAGGTCAATATTTAGATCACTGGGTCATCATATGTCAAATTCGACCAGATCGGGTGGGACCCTCAGATATTGGCACATATCTCAGGACCTGTAACAGATAGAAACAAACTGCAAATGCTATTCGACAGCCCTTGAAATGTGCTATCGACATACGCTGTGTAATTTAAGGTCAGGTCAACAGATGGGTCACCGAAACAATGACCTCAGGTCAAGGTCATGGGGTAGACTAGGGAGGTCATGTGATATATCAATCGACACGTCTTGGCGATACAAGCATAATGACGGTAATTTCAGCCTTATAGCTCAATGCATTGCGATATAATGCGCAGAAATGTGCTAGTGATTTCAGGTGACCTCAGCTGAGCTTGGTGGGGCCACTGAGCAAAAATGTCTGCGATAGCATTGCGAATAGCTTCCAACTACACGCCATAACGGTTGGAGGTCATTCCGAGAGCAAATATGTCACCAGGAAACATTTGTATATTTTTCCATAGGCCTATAATGGGTAAGCCATGGCCACGACCTGACCTCAGGTCAACGCTACGAAAAAACCGTGATATACATATTATGGACCCTGATAAGATCATGACGTGATATAAGTTTGAAATCAATCGCCGAATTATTGTGGGAGTGATGCCACCGAGAACTCGGAGGGACGTTAGGTCACTTCGCCTGACCTGGTGACCTGACTTGAGATGACCCAGGGTCAAAAATTTCTGAGGATATGCGGAAAAGACCACTGAGCAGCCATGCTAGGTTTGGCCTTGCTAACCCGATTCGTATGGTGGCAAAGTAGGAAAAACCGCAGGGGTGGGGGCAGTTATCTGCCCCCCCCCCGGACGTGCGCGGGTTAACTTTTATTAGTATGGGCACTTCGGTCTTCTCAGGCTATTTCGTGCCGTGAAACGAAAGAAAGAAAAGTATTATGTTGTGAAAGTGAATTTATAAGTCCTGAAGCAAGTTTGTTTTTTTCGGAGAAAAATGAAAAGTAGATTGATCAGAAAAGGGTGTTTATCTCCCAGCAGGGTGCTGTGGTAGGTGGAGAAAGAGAAATAATCGGCGGAATAGAGAAGTAAAGTTTTGCAGATAACGTTTCGATCCGAGAAGCTATAGTGAGACCAGTTCGTTTTTCCGCTGGACCAAAAAATCGTGGTGTAAATTTGGGAGAACTTGCAAAGATTCGAATGTGGGGTGATGTACTTGAAACATAATTCCAGCGGCATACCTAAGTGTCTGGTGCATTCGTCAAAGTGCTATTGGTGGAATTTCGGACTCGGTTTGCATAGAAGTGACGGGGGATGTGGTCGTTGCACAGAGTGCCATGCGGATATATTGATCTTGTAAGATGTCCATAATTTTAAAAGCAGAAGTGCTGGCAACTGCGTAACCTATGGAACCATATCCTATGATGGGAAGAACCAAGGATTTGTACAGTTGCAAATGCGTGTGACGATCCAATCCGAATGACGAAGATGTAATGCAGCGTAAAAATTGAATCGGTGAAAGCATTTGACCTGGATGTGTTCGATGTGTTGATGCATGGAAAGCCTACGATCGAAAATAATCCCAAGAAAATTAAACGACTTTACGAAAAGGCTGTCAGTGTTTCCGAGATGAAGCGGTGGTTCTCGAATTGGGCATGTAGGTGATTTGCTAAATATCAGTGTGGCAGATTTTGGTGCAGAAAATGTGAAACCGTAATTGATAGACCATTGGTATACCTGGTCAAGTGCGATTTGGAATCAAATTAAACAAAGTGTTTCATTTTTATCTGTGTACCAAATTGCGCTGTCATCTGCATAAAGGGAGTATGATATTTCATGTGACATGTCTGTGAAAATGTCGTTAATGTTGATGTTAAATGAAACGGGTGATATACAGCTTCCCTATGGTAATCCGTTTATCATGTAATGTCGCTCCGATATCGCTAACCGGCATCGGAGATGGAAATGACGGGAACCCAGACAAAAATCCTACCTAATAATGAGCTAAATACCCTTTAACGCCAATGCGAAGATGCTTTGAAATTACTGCGTGTTTATATACTATATCATAGGCTTTGCTGATGTCTAAAAATACTGCGCTGTGTGTTCATGTTTTTTTTTAACGAAATCTGATGTCAGTTTCTAAACGGATGAGACGATCTACTGTGCGATATCCACGACGAAATCCACCTTAAATTGGGCATAAAACAGAATTTGCGTCCTCCACCAACACAAGTGATTTTAGACCGAAGGTACCCCTCCAGACTAGTGCCCCCCTCCCCCTCAACGCCCCGCCATTTCATGCATCTGGGTCTGAACTGCCGGTGTGCTCGTACATGTCAGTTGGACCCGGATGTATAGCTGCAGTATCCTTTGGTGAGCAAAATTGCTCCCCTGGGACGGTTGTATGTGACGAACTATCCCGCATGTGCCGACTTGGTGGTGCATGGCCCAGACCAATTGCATTTTTATAAGTAATCACACGAATGCTGGCCAGGGTGGTGTCAGAGCAACCTAAAACTCTATCAGACTGCAGACTGATCTACCAACACAAGAGATTTTCACCCGAAGGTGCCCCTCCAGACTAGTACCCCCACCCCTCTTTCATGGATCTGGCACTGAACTGCTGGTGTGCTCGTAGATGTCAGTTGGACCGGGATGTGTAGCTGCAGTATTCTTCGGTGATAAAAATTGCTCCCTCTGGGCCGGTTGTATGTGACAAACTATCCCGCAGGTGCTGAATTGGTGGTGCCGGTCCCAGTCCATTTGCATTGTTATATGTAATCACACGAATGCTGGCCAGGGTGGAGTCAGTGCACCCTAAAGCTCTATCAGCCTACAGACTGACTTTTGGGCGCGTATGATGACTGGTCGGAGCGTTCGGAAGCCCAAATAGCAAACAGACTAACGGACAAGTTTTACTTGGCCAACGTTGTTCGTAGGTAGGGATACTACGTTCAGAAGAGGAATTGAGCACATTTTGGGAAATCTAGATACTAATGCCTGCTGTAATATCATGCTGGAATGTGATGGTCTTTGGCTGGGGATAGAGTATGACAAAGCATTATATTGTCTTCACAACCAATAACATTAACCACGGACGTCACAAATTCCCTTCCTTGTGCTGTCGATATAATATACTACTTACGTTGGAGTGATTTGTTACTATATTGTATGTTGTGTGACTCATCGTCAGCAGGTTTTATTAACAGGAGCGTTCCTCCATATGTCTCGAACTGTTCTTGTTTTCTCTCCCCACAGATTACTTGCTGATCAGGGTCTGGACCCACCTGTTAGGTCCGACTGGGGGTGCAGTCGTCATTCGAAGATCTGGAGAATATGTGCAAGGCACTATTGGCGAGTTTCGCAACTGACGACTCTGAGCAGGTATGCGGATGGGCTTAAGAGCTGTCGCCATTTGCATAGTGTTTCTCTTGGAACAGGGTGTGATTTTTAGGTGTTTGGTAACCAACATCTGATAAATGAATGAAAGCATGTGAAATACCATTGACATCGACAGAAGCAACGAAAAATACCGTTCTTAACTAGCTCCTTCTTTATACATTGCAGGCACGACGAGAGCCACAGGGCATTCTCAGGGCATAGGCGTATCCAGCACCTGCATGGTACAGCACAATACACATGTCCAGTAATATATCGTCCCCCGGTCACCGTGTTTCGCAACGCGCACGCAGCCGTCCCGTCCGTGACGTCATCACCGCCGCGGCCATCGCCCTCGCCAGTCACCAGCTCACGCTCCACTCGGCCAACCCGACCGAGGGTAGGCTCGCCGTTACAAAAACCGCGCCTAAGAAAACACGGCAGGGCAGGCGCGGCGCCCGGGACGGCAGAAGACGTGGATCGTGGGTCGGAACAAGCCACGTGGCAACTCAGCAGCGCAAAGGGCAGCTTCACCCGGAATTCATCAATGACCAATCTATCAAAAATAAGCTTCTTGAGCTACACCACGACCTTCGTTCTTAATGTCTAGACCTAGCTGTGGTGACTGAGACCTGGCTGCGACCTAGCACCCCACGCGTCTCACTAACTTCCCATGTTACCAAGTCAAACGGCCGGACCGGCCAGGCTCTAGTGGTTACGGTGGGGTGCCGATTTTCGCCAAGTCATCGCTAACTATTACCGTTTTGAACATTTCTACGCATCCGAAATCAAGCTCCAAACTAGAATCACCCTGGCCCAAAGTCAAAGGGAAAAGCGGAAAGTATGTCATTCTAGCGGCGATATATCGGCCTCCTCGTAACACTCTTTCGGCCTTAAATGATGACTTCCCTGAGCTCGAAAGACAGGTTCACTTGGCGAAACTGAACTTTACCGGCACTTTCTACCTCGCAGGTGATCTAAATTGCAACCTCCTCGACACGGCTAATAGCCCCAGCAAAACACACCTGCTTGAGTTCATGAGCAACTATTCACTTACCGTGACAGTGCAGCGCCCTACAACCGCCACAGGCTCTTTATTGGATGTCATCATAACGAACTCGCTCATCTCTGTCGGCAGAAGCACAGTACGTTTCTGCAACTTCAGTCCTCACAAATTTATCGTATGTTCGATTAAAGTAAACAGGCCTGCTTCAGTTAACACCGTGATCCAGTAACGTTCTTTCGGACGAGTGGATACCTTTGGAACTGACAATTGACCTTGGTGAGATCGACTGGGTCCAGGTCACTGGTCGCATCTTAGTAACTGGCAATTGGGACACCCTGCTGAGATTGCCGACACCTATTTTCGACGAGCACCTGCCACTCAGAAACATCAAAATTCGGAACCCAACAGCACGACTTGTTAGAGAAGCTACCAAACACCTCATGCACCGGCCAAATGTAGCTTTGCACTTGCAAGATATGATAACATACAAAGTACTTAACAGAAAGATTCGCTCAGCTATTAGAGCTGACTGTAGGGACGAGATTAGCGAAAGGATAGCTCAGAAACGCCCATCAGGTGCGTTGCGTGCCATCAAGCCATTATCGACACGTTTTTCCGTGTACATCTACCTTTGAGCCCGTTGATACAGGTGGGGCACGTTCTCCTACCAGCGGGGCATGGCGGCATTTCCAGGCTGAGCGGACCAGGTAAGATTTCAGCGTAGGTCCACTAGTCCAGGCTACCCTAACATGGTTTAGATGAGACGAACGGATGGCTGCGTTTACCTGTCGACATAATTGGTCATCGACAAAAGGAAGTCTTATGTTTACTTAGTTGAAAGGACCAATGCGGCTCGATTCAAGCCGGATTGGTTCGATTTCCGATTTTCCTGAGCCGTATTGGTCCTGGCGTTCTAAGTAACCTCCAGGTCAAGGCGAAGGTTCGTAAAATAGGGGCACCCCTGGTAAATAGTAGCCAATTCATCAGCGCATCGATTGGTACTATGTCGGTCGAGGTAGGTCAAAGATCATGGGGTCAAAATTGGGGTCAAATTTGGACGACTTGAAAAAAAGTGAAAAACAAAACACGACCTAACCTTAGGTCTGTAATTTCCCTAGGGACCTGAAATTTGGGGTTTGGGCATATTTTCCTAACGTTCTCTAAGGTTGAATCTCAGTTACTACGATTTCCCGAAACAGCTGTTTGAAACTCCCGCCGAAGGTCTATGAAGGTTATACGATAGTCAGCAGCCCCTGAACTCTCCATAATCTTACCAATTAATTCCTTTAAAATCACTTTTTACATTGTTGTACTATGCATTCAATACCTGCACAAGTTTCTCACAAGGTACATATATCGACTCAATATTTTACGCTGAGTCGATTGGTATACGAATTTTTGAAATTGCGCTATTTGGGCGGCTTTTGGGGGCCAAAAACCGATTTTGGGTAACGCTATGGGAGATGGTTTTTTGGAGGTGGGGGTTACCTATTAAATTTTTCAAGGCGAAAGGCATCACGGAAAGATGCTACCGTCTATTTCACGTGCTTTAAATTGATGAAATCCAAAATCGGCAAGTTGATTTTCGAGTTTTTGGATTTCCGAAATTTTGAAAGGCCAAAAATGCGATTTTTAGGGAAACTGTTAATTTTGCCGGCCTGTCAAGGGCAACTAAGAGAGATAATCGACCTGCGTTATATGTGACCGATAGCGCTCTAACATGGCTGTATCGTATCAGTTGTTGAGTTCCGGCACCTCTTAACTTTAACAGTTATAGGCGTGCAAATTCGGAAAAGAAGACCGTCCGTTTAGCATAGTCACTGTTTGACAGGAAATGTGTTCAAACCTGGCAATAGTAAACTACATTTCTCGTCGAGGCGAAAAGCTTCCAGGTCATCAGACGTGGATGCAGATGATGTAGCGGTGACAATGTCGCGAAGGATGATCGAAATCAACCACCCGTTCAATGTTTGCTTGAAAATGTATTCAAAATCAGAGCAATAAACGACATTGCTCGTTGTGGCGAACACACTGTCACTTCAACAGACGAGAAACAGTATCCTACGCGAAAGCCGAAGAAAGAACACCGTCCATTTGGCATTGTCACAGTTTGACAGAAAATGCGTTCAAGCCGGCAACAATAAACGAAATTACTGGTCGAGGCGAACACACTCTGACGTGAACAGATAAGAAACAGTATTGGATGCGAAAGTCGAAAAAAATAAGACCGTCCGTTTGGCATAGTCACTCTTTGACAGAAACTGCGTTCAAACCGGCAATAATAAACGACTTTTCTCGTCGACGCCAACATACTTTCAGGTTATGAGACAATGGATGCAGATGATGTAGGTGTGACGACGCCGCGCAAGATGATCGAAATCAACCGTCCGTTCAATGTTTGATTGAAAATGCGTTGACGATGACAACAATAAACGACATTGCTGGTCGAGGCGAACACACTGTCACGTCAACACATGAGAAACAATATTATATGCGAAATTCGAAAATAGAAGACCGCCCATTCGGCATTCTCACAGTTTAACAGAAAATGCGTTCAAACCGGCAACATAAACGACATTGTTGGTCGAGGCAAACACACTGTCACGTCAGTAGAAGAGAAACGGTATTCCATCGGAAAGTCTAAAAAAAGAGACCGTCCGATTGGCATTGTCACTGTTTGACAGAAAATGCGTTCAGACCGGCAACAATAAACGACATTGCTAGTCGAGACGAACAAACGTTCAGGTCAAGAGACAATGGATGCAGATTATGTAGATGTGACCGTGCCGCGAAAGATGATCGAAATCGACCGCCCGTTAAATGTTTTAGTTGAAAATGCGTTCAAAAATAGAACAGTAAACGAAATTCCTCGTCGAGGCGAACCCACTGTGAAGTCAACAGATAAGAAACAGTATTCTATGAGAAATTCACAAAAGAAGACCGTCCGTTTGGCATTGCGACTGCTTGATTAAAAATGCGTTCTAACCGACAACACTAAACGTCATTGCTGGTCGGGACGAACACACTATCACGTCAACAGATGAGAAAATGGGCGCAAAATGACCACAGCAGTCGACGCGCCCTAAAGCCCAAATAACTAACTAACAACAGATGAGAAACAGTATTCCTTGCGAAAGTCGAAGAAGAAGACCGTTCTTTTGGCATTGTCACTGTTTGACGGAAAATGGTCAAACCGGCAATAATAAACGACATTTTTTGTCTGGGCGAACAAAGTTCAGGTCAAGAGACGATCGATGCAGATGATGTAGCGGTGGCGACGTCGCGAAAGATGATCGAAATCAACCGCCCGTTCAATGTTTGAGTGAAAATGCGGTCAAGTGAACAAAAATAAACGACATTGCTGGTTGAGGCGAACACACTGTAACGTCGACAGATGAGAAACAGTATTCTACGCGAAAGCCGAATTTCACATTGCACACTTCACACACAAAAATGCTTTCAAACCGACAACAATAAAAGATATTGCTGGTCAAGGCGAACACACTATCAGGTCAACAGATGACAAAAAGTATTGTATGGGTAAGTAGAAGAAAGAAGACCATCCGTTTGGCATTCTCACTCTTTCACAGAAACTGCGTTCAAACCGGCAACAATAAACGACATTGCTCGTCGACGCCAACAAACTTTCAGGTCAAGAGACAATGGATGCAGATGATGTAGGTGCGACGACGCCGCGCAAGATGATCGAAATCAACCGCCCGTTCCATATTTTATGTTAAAATGCGTTCAAAAAGAGAACAACAAACGACATTGCTCGTCGAGGCGAACACACTGTCACGTCAATAGAAGAGAAACGGTATTCTATGCGAATTTCGAAAATAGAAGACCGCCCATTCGGCATTGTCACTGTTTGACAGAAAATGCATTCAAACCGGCAACAATAAACGACTTTGCTGGTCGAGGCGAACACACACTCACGTGAACGGATGAGAAGCTGTGGCCTACCCGAAAGCCGAAAAAGAAGACCGTCCGTTTGGCTCGTCACTGTTTGACCGAAAATGCGTTCAAAACGGCAACAATACACGAAATTGCTCGTTGAGGCGAACTAACTTTCATGTCATGAGACAATGGACGCAGATGATGTAGCGTTGACGACGTCGCGAAACATGATCGAAATCAATCGCCCGTTCGTTGTTGTTTGTTATTTGGGCTTTCGGGCGCGTCGACAACAATGGTGATATTGCGCCCATAACTAAGATATTCATAAAAATATGATTATGGAAAGTGTCAAGCCTCTCATATTGGGCACCGCGTAAGTGGTGCTGCTGTGCAATATATTTTACATGTAATGCATATAAGTGTGGAGTATATATTTCCGAGAACGTTACATCAAAAAGGAGGTCGATCAGTTGTCCTGGTTGAACATTGCTAGAGTCGTCAGACAGAATATCATTAAGTGAGTCTACCTGTGTAGATCCAAAGTGGCGTCTACGCTCTTCAGCAAAAAATGGCTATGAGATCAAAACATGGTGAACTGTCAGTGGTGCACGACATCTTGTGCACCGAGGTTTCTCGCCACCGCACAACAGATAACCGTGAGTGGCATAAGTATGCCCAATGCGGAGGTGGCACAATGTAATCCCTTCTCGTCTATGCTTAAGACAGGATGTAACAGAGTTCATATCAAATTATACTTTTGGCTTCCTGTAACTGTAATTGAAATAATCCCGTAAACCTATAGATTGTAAAAGTATAACGTAAATGTAACATCGCTACCATCACTAATGCAGGCTAACTTCCCTGTCTGGAAGGCACTCGATCATTCCAGAACAGGGATGTGACGTGATGGGGGTGTATTCAAGTTCTCAACCAATCAGCGACCGGGGGACTTCGGCCGTCGCCAGCGGCCGCGCGCCAGGCACCAGTCACGGTTCGGTTCTCAAGGCGGGAGCATCTGTGCTTGTACGCCCGGCGCGCGCTCACTTCCCAACTAAATTCGATCCCTATATTCGTAGTATAAGCAAAATCACGGCTTTCCTTCATAGAAGAAAGTTCTGTATTCCGTCTGTCTGTCTCGTGTGATCGTACGAGTGCTGCAGTGAAAATACAGGCAGCGGTAAAGACGTTGGTGCTTTCATTACCGGGGTTATCGAAACGCGAAGTTCATTGGACTATATCACGAGCCGATTAAGGAACTTTCCTACAAGTGGCGCCGCGAAACCCGGACTTTCTGCGAGACTTTTTGCGACTTTCTGCAAGCCCATCTAGATCAACACCAACTGGACCTTCCATCACGCCGTTTCAGCACGGACGAGGAAGAAAACGTCTTCCGCTTCATTTACGTAAGTCCGAGCAACTTCATCATCCTTTTAAAATACCAATTCCGGATTTTGACCACTTAGAACTGTTAAAAAAATTGCATAATTGTGCTATATACCTACCGTATTCTGAATACTGTGTGTGGGAACTACTGTGTGAACCTCGAGCCGAATTTGAAACATAGAAATCTCCACAAAAGCGAGCGAATAATTTTGAAAAATATAGCGTAACTTAACGTAATTAATTTTGACTGAGATTTCTTCTGATAAATTGACGGAGTGCTGCAACAAAATTCGCCTGGAGATGCGAGCACAAGGTATGACACAGAACGTCAGACCCTTTTCTGGAGATGGACACAGCCGATTAATTGATTGGTTACGGCAACTTGAACGAATGAATTTCAGCATGGATGACGAACTGATGCAGATAATTTGCATCAAAACGCTCACGGGACCAGCAGCCGAATCTATGCAGCGCGTATTCACGGAACAACCACAGATGACCTGCGCACAAATAAAACAGGTCATGCGGGAAAGATATTCAGACCTCTCTGAGAATAAATGTGCACAGGCGGTGTTGCGAAATTGGCCCAAAATAGAGATCTTGTTCAGAATTTCGGTGAGAAACTGATCGCTCTGGCACGCGAAGCTTACTCAGATGTCGAAAATCCCTCGACTCAGGAAATACTCATTGATATTTTTAACAAAGGAGTCCAAAGCAGACTTGTGCTCGACTCGAGTTGAATCGAGAATCGACTCATGAATCAATCGTTTTTGGATGAGTCAAGAGTTGAATCGATTCTTTTCCACAAAACATATTTTGAGTCGTGAGTTGAATCACATCTTTCTAAAAAATTAATGAGTTGAATCATGAGTCAATCATTCGAGTCACAATGAGTCATTTGAGTCTTGCGACTCAAATGCAAGTTATAAACAAATGATATGAAGCATGTATATGTGTGAATATTATGTCATGACACAAAGTAGGGAGTAAAAACACAGCATAATTATTCATGCTCAGCAATACAATTGTCAACTTGTAATCTGCCAGTGAGTAAAGAATGAAGGGTACCAGTACTGAAGTTATTTACCAAAAAACAATTACAATAACTACAAATAATCATTAATATTAAGCTTGGTATCCACAATAAATATCATGCGTGAGTCAATCCTAGTACCAGGAGCACAACACATAAATGGGTTGTAATTGTAAAAAATAATATGGAACCGAAATTGTCCTGCACTGGAATGGGCACCTGCACTGAATAAAATTGCGTTCGCTTGTTATTTGTCACCTACGCGTCTGATATCATATCAGACGCGCGTGTGACAAATAACAAACAAAGGTACCTTAACTAGAAGGTAGATCGAAGTTTTCCTTCAAGCCCGCATGACGTCATCCGAAGTTTTTTTAAAATTAAATATATAGTATCAATTTGTGTAATTTGGCTCATTTGATATCAATTTGGCTGCAGCTTACTTTTTTTCTCCTATATATGAAGGAAATGTGTACTGGATATAACATATTTTAACCAGTTTGTATATGTCTTCTGTAATATCCTAAACTTAGTCTGGAATACAAGCATAATCTTTTTTGTGAAAAAAATAGCATTGTTCTTGTTATAGCAACACATGTTCAACTGTATTGATGAAAATATCAAGTATTTTGGGATGTGTGGCATTATATAGGTTTTGTTCGGGTGATTGGAGCACGATTACTCGAAGTCTTGACCTGTGTAATTTAAGTAATGTCTCAAACTTATATATAGAGGAGAGGTTATCATCAGATAACAAGTCAGTGACGCCTATATCGAAGTTGATGCTTTCCATCGACAGTTACAGGATTTGTGTAAAATGGCAAACATTTTTGATCAAAATGTTGTTTTTCTGGTGTTTTGTAATGTGATTTCAACGAATTTGACTCATTCATCTGGAAAATGAAAAATTCCCAAGATATAAGCACTTCAAGTTCAAGTACTTCTATTTAAGAAATCAGTCCAAGAAAATAATTTAACTACGGGTCTTCTCCCTCTATATTGTTCCTGAGACCGCTTGACCTGGGAGCAAAAATCCGCTGTAAAACCACCTATTGCATAGGTAACTTCAGTAACAATACCTATGAAACTTCCAGAAATTTAGTAAATATCCTTACTAAACACACTTCCCTCTTAGTAAATATACATACTAAACCTTCGAGGATGTATTGGACAGCTGTGCCCAAGGCCTATCGAGTCAAGGCTATGCCCTTCACGATTACAGCATAGCCTATATGGCCTTGAGCATAGCAAGGAAATTCCGGCCTTGGTCGCGTTGTGGACGCGTTGATCTGAGAGTATAAATTATCCGAAATAAATGTCGAATTAAGGCAGAAACATAAGGTTTTCGATGTCAAAAAGTATTAAATCGAGTGGATGAAGTGTTGAACTTCTTCTTTGTCACGTCTATGACCCACCAGGTACGGATGATTATACGCGATGTGCTATATTGTAGAGTGAAGATTTTGATCATTTATTTATTTGCCAACTGAAAAGTTATCATTTGCGGAGAAAATGAGTGGTCGCATCGTAATTTTTATGTTAAAATACCGTGCATTCGAAATAAAAATTCCAAAGAATCAAAATTACCTTGATCTCCAATTATACCCGAAGTTTTAGCAAAATAATATATTCAACAGATCAAAATGTTTCAATGTTAGAGCATCTTCGTTGGTGTCTAAATAAATACTAATTCCCTTCTTTAATTAGACACAGATGAAGATGCGTAGACATCAAACTGTCTGTCGAATAAATCATTTTTCCAATAACTGTTTCCACATCTCATATAGGGGAAGAGGGGGATATCTGAACACGTTCTGTTTCCTGAACACTTACCGTTGGTCGTCTCCCACATCATGTTCAGTGCATAAATAACAAAAAGATGGTGGTATTCATAAATGAAGGACCTCTTGCTACCAAAACATGAAAGTCTGATCACATAATTCTACCTATGCTTTGTGTACAGAGGTTGCGAAGTTCACAGGAACTATTGTCGGCTTCAAAGAACAGTTGGCTTTAGGAAACCATAAGGAAGTGACTTCCAATTTTGTTTGCAATTACACCAGCATTTTTAGTGCTACTAATAGCTTGTACCACAAAAGCTACAGTGAGGTAATCCTGAACAACAACATTTTCATGTTCAGGATACGGCACACCGCTATAAAATAATCATCTGTTTTAAAGTTGCTCTTTGCAAGTGGTTAGAGGATTTTCATTGAAAGGAACTGTTTGAATATGGATAGCTTGTTCATTTTTGTGTTCAGTAAACACAGTACAATTACTGGTTCAGCCATGCAGAAGCAGCAGTAGAGCTATTTCTTGCATAATGCCTAAAGTGTTCAGGACCCACCCTCTTCCCCTATGTAATGTATATATATATATATATATATATATATATATATATATATATATATATATATATATATATATATATATATATATATATATATATTATTATTATTATATTATATATATTATATTTTATATGTATATATGTATATATATAGTGTGCGGGCAGTGCGCACCAAATCATATGGCTTATGAGTCTGATACCATTGAGTCGGATCTGAATCGATTCAAATTTGTTTGAGTCGTGAGTTGAATCGGATCTCTGTAGCTCTGAGTCTGAATTGAGTCGAATCGAATAATTTTAACCTGCTGTGAATCATGAGTTGAATCGGATCTCAAGATCTATGAGTCAAATGTGAGCCGATTAAAAAAATTTGAGTCGAGCACAAGTCTGGTCCAAAGTAGCTCATTAGGAAATAAGCTATACAGACAAAACTTCCGAACCCTGGAGGAAGCCATCCAGTTTGCAGTGAAGGAACATAAGGTAGACAGAGTTATTGAGGTTTGCAGAGGCGTGCAAAGGCAGGAGCCAATGGAAGTCGACTCTAATCAGCCAGACACAGGAGAGGACAAGGTTGAGAAATTGGAAAAACTCGTAATGGAAATAGGCCAATCATTGGAAAAAATAGCAACGTCAAAGCCAGCAACCGAGAAGCCACCCAGGGAGAACCAACCTCAGCCTGGACCACAGGTATTTCACCCATCATATCCACGTTACCCCCGTCCGCCACGAAACTACCACTCAGGACCGCACTATGGACCACCTCAATCAGGACCGCCCTATGGACCACCGCAGCCACAACCTCCTATGGGCCCCAGAGTATGGAGAGCACCACCCAACACCGCCCAGCACCCAGCTTACCGCTGGACTCCAGATGGTAGACCCATCTGTATCAGGTGTGCCAAAATTGGTCACATTGGAAGACGATGCCGCTCTCAGCCTATTAGTCAGTCGGAAAACTAATGACCTCTGTCGCGACTGACCACCGTGATGGAGCTGAGCAGACTCAGACAGAGGAAATAACGATAAAACAGATGAAGAATATCAGGAAAAAGAGAAACCCCGAAAAACGTAAACAAAGGTTGGCACGCGTCCAACAAGTTCACATCAAGGCAAACACGCCCATGGCATGGCTTCACATCGCAACCAAAGAGCCTATACTCTCGTGGAGACTGGAGCCGACATATCGTTGATTTCGGAAAAAAATATTTGATAAAATCGCGGAGAAAAATATTATATATTTCTCACAGCACCGTCGAGATTGCATACCACTGATATCCGCCAGTGGCTACCGCCTGAAAAACATGGGAGTTGGAACCTTCATGGTGGAGATGAGCAAATTCCGAAAACCGATCGAATTTCAAATTGTAGGGGACCTAAAACAGGAGTGCATGTTGGGAACTAATTTTTTGACAAAGTTTGGAGCGAAGTTAGATTTTGAGAAAAAGCCCTCTGCATCGAAGGAAACATGATTCCTCTCAGACCACAAAAACAGAACAGTGAACCCACGAGCTCACTCGTCCGAGTCAAGGAAAGAATTCACATTCCCGCCAACACTGTCGTGGAATGCCCAGCCTTCATTAACCGTGTCCAACTAGTAGATCAAAACTGTCATGTACACTCGCTGGATAACATGCCGCTGATCTCGGAGGAACCTGGCTTGTTCATAGCAGAAATAATAGCAAAACCTGACCAACACAAACGCGTACCAGTGCGAATTGTCAACACTCGAACTCGCGATTTCTCCTGCACCCAAGAGCAGGTGATTGCATTCGCTGAGACAATAGACGATTCTGACGTGGAAAACCTGATTGACATGACACAGGACATTGAACTGACTCCGCCAACCGCTCCCTCTGACCCGCTTGATCAAGCCAAGTTAGCTCACCTGACTGGTGCAGACAAGGACAGACTAGAACAGATGTTACGTGCTAACACTGACTTATTTGCCGAGACTGACGCAGATCTTGGAACGACTGATGTCATCAAAATGGACATTGGCACTGGAGACAACCCGCCGATCCGCCAGGCTCCTTACAAAACCCCATTCTCTCAGCGAAAATACGTAGAGGAACAAATTAAAGTGATGCTAGACGCAGGTATCATTGAGGACTCAGACAGTCCTTGGGCCGCCCCGATCGTGATTGTTCGCAACAAAGATGGAAGTAACCGGTTCGCGATTGACTTCAGAAAACTAAACAAGGTGACCAAGAAAAATAGCTACCCACTCCCTCTAATTGAGGACATCCTTGCCTCTCTGGGAGGTGCGAACTTCTTTTCGTCCTTGGACCTGAAAGCTGGTTATTGGCAAATCCCGATGTCCGTGGAGAGTATTCCCAAAACAGGATTCACATGTTTCCTGGGCCTTTGGAACTTTCGCAAAATGCCATTCGGAATTTGCAATGCACCCTCAAAATTTGCAGAATTGATGAACAAAGTACTGTCTGCCATTCAAAATCAGTTTGCAACAGCCTACATCGATGACATAATAGTCTAGTCAAAAACGTTTGACGAACATTTGGCCCATCTTGAAGAAGTTTTCCGCAGACTGCGAAAAGCGAAATTGAAACTAAAACTGTCGAAATGTGACTTCTTGAAAGAAAGAGTACAAACTTGGGACACCTAGTGTCAGCCTCTGGCATCAAGCCAATCCCCGAGAAAGTGGAAGCGATTCAACATATGGCCGCCCCGGCCAATGTCAAGGGAGTCCCCTCATTCATCGGTATGTGTTCATACTACCGTCGCTTCATTCCCAACTTCAGCAAAATCTCAATGCCACTTATAAATCTCACCAAGAAACATACAAGATTTGAATGGACAGACGAGTGTGAGCATGCTTTCGAGACCCTGAAACGAAAATTAGCTTCCGCACCCGTGCTGGCTTATCCCGACATCACGAAACAGTACAAATTATACATGGATGCCTCCCAGGAAGCAGTTGGAGCCGTGTTAGTGCAGGAACACGGAGAAGGTGAAAGAGTAGTAAAGTACCTGTCGAAACAGTTGAATGAAACACAACGGAAATGGCTAGTGGTACAGAAGGAGGCTTAGGCGTGCATGTGGAGTGTGCAAAAATTACGCCAATATTTGCTTGGATAGAAATTCACCATTCTGACCGATCACCGTCCACTTACATTCTTGAACCTGTCAGAAATGAAAAATCCAATGTTGCAGAGATGGGCTATCATGCTTTCAGAGCACGACTGCGAAATCATCTATATTAAAGGAAGCAAAATATCGTTGCAGACCACCTCAGTAGAATGCACGAAACTGACCAAGACGTGAAAGTCATAGATTCAGACCATGTTCCAATGGGTGATCTCCGTCACACCGAATTCAGAAAACTAGAGGAAGACCTGAGCAGAGAGGAAAAATTTAAGGAAGTACTAGTGAAATGGGAGGATATAGCGAAACTGCAGAGTGCAGATGAGGAAATAGCAAATATTCGGAAAATCATGAATGACAAAAATCACTCAGATTATCGAGATATCGTTTTGCATTACATCGAATTGGGCAAACTGACCTACAAAATTAGTGACGGACCTCGCTGTGGACCATTTCCAGGCTTACAACTATGCGTGCCAAAATCCCTGAGACAGGAAGTATTGAAGGAGATGCACGAAGGATTCTTTGCAGGACACATGGGACTCACCAAAACATACGAAAAGCTTAAATTAAGATATTCTTGGAACGGAATGTGGAGAGACACAGTGGCCTACCTCAAAGCTTGCGTGCCTTGCACAGGACGCAAAGCCAAAGCAGCCCCAGATCCGATGCAGGAGATGCCAGTACCTCACTATCCCTTTGAAATGATTGCGATCGACACATGTGGACCATACCCAGAAACGCAACAAGGTAACCGTTACGTCATCACAATCATCGACTTGGTTTCTTCTTGGCCAGAAAGTTTCTGCACTAAGCGAAAGGATGCCCATACTGTCGCGAAAATCCTTATGGAAGAAATCATCCCACGCCACTCATGTCCACGCGTGATACTTTCGGACTTAGGAACAAAATTTAGAAATGCTGTTGTAGACGAGCTGGAAACCTGTTTGAATATTCGCCATATCACCACCAGTGCATATCGGCCACAAAGTAACCGACGCTGCGAAAGGTACCATAGGTGCCAAAACGACATATTGGCAAAAACAATCAACAAAAATCAAGATGACTCGAACACAAAAATTCCCGCCACTCTTGCCGCCTATCGGACCGCTAACATTGGAAGTTCTGGAACCATCTCGCCATTCTTCGCACTGTATGGCAGAGACCCCGTTCTCCCCCTGGACAATTTGCTCCAGCCTAAAATGAAGTATTACGGAGAAGACTATGTCCCAAAAATGCTGTCTAATTTAAATGAAGCGTACAGCCATGTAAAGACTCACATTGTGGAGAGCAATGAACGAAACTGTGAGTACGCGGACCGCAAAGCCAAGAGGCGAAATTTCCAAATTCGAGATCCCGTGTATTATTATGACACGACGGTACAATCTGGCACGTCGTCAAAGTTCTCGTTGCCGTGGAAATCATATTTTCGGATTGTCAAGCAGACGAGCCCAGTTAATTACGTGACTCGAAATCAGACCTCCGGTAAGACCCGGTTGGTGCATGCACAGAAACTACGGCTAGCCAACCCGAACACAGCATGGGAACCCACCAAGGACCACGACGAACCGGTGAACCAGAAGTATTTAGAGAAAACTTTAAAGGTAAATGGTGCTGTCCCTGAACTAGTGCAGCCTTTTAGGTCAGCCAGACGGGCCGAGGTCGGCCCTGACTACAGTCCCTGTGCGGATTGGCCCATGGACGTATGCAGCCCACAGAGAACAAAGGATGATGAATCCGCTGAGTTGACAGAGCCCGTGCCTGGCTCGGTGCAACCACTGCCGGTCGAGTCTGACCTGCCAGAGAGATCACCTTTCACCCAGTCTGCAGATGTAGCTGAGCCCCCACCGGTATCGAGTGATACTGAGACAGACATGCCTTTGTCTGAACCAGTCCAGAAAAACAAAAGGCCGTTGCCGTCGACTAGTGAGTCAGGCGACGACGCCCCATTTTCGGAACCAGCGGAACCAAACAAAAGACCACTTCCCTCTTCGAGCGATTCAGAAGACAATTTACCCCTTTCAGAATTAGCAGAGCACTTAAAACTACCCTTACCCGTGTCCAGTGATTTGGACCCTGAAACTTCACAATCGCAATTGGCGAAACGTCCGAAACCTCCCATTAGCGAATCGGAAGATGAAATTCCGCTTTCAGAATTAGCAAAACGCGTGCAGGACTCGACTAAAAGCCCAGTGAGGCCGGTCCTTGAAAAACGACTTTTGGTGGAATCATCTGACGAGGATCGCCCTCCATGCAAACTTCAAATTCACGATGACTCCGCTACTTCCACTGATTACGAAGCTGATGTCGACCGAGTCGACGTCACGACTATTAAAGCTAACGCCTTTGCAAGCTTTGTGGGGATGCAAAATGATTCAATGATGAAGCAGTTAAAATTACAAATGATGATGTTTCAATCGATGCTTACGTAACGGCTTTAATAGATATGTCGTCGAAGTGTACCAGTGTGTCGCTTCATGTGAACATGTAACTGTATTGTTGACGCAGTGGCGCCACAAACGGTGACGGAGTAACGCCACCTATCCGTCTGATTGCCGATGTGATGGACGTGGTGCATGCAGCACCTTGTGATGGAACCCCATATGGGCGTAATGATGTTGATGTGACTTTGTGACGTCACCTATCCTGATGTCTTGTGTGACATATTGTCAACTGTTAGTAACATGTATTTGTGGTCAAAATCCAACCCCAGACCTATGCTTCCGCATCTTTGAACCGAGTTTTGTACCTGGAACCCACAATGCAATCCAAACTATCCAACTCTTCCCGCTCGGTGAAGACATCATCATCATCCGTCCTGGACCTGGACCTGAGCCAGCATCAGCACGACTTGACACTCGGGGGTGACGAGTCCGTCACGCCAGTTCCCGCAGGAACGTCGACCGTGTACCCGCCGCCTCACGCCGACACCGCAGCTGACAGCATGGACCTGAGCTGACGACCGGACGTGACGAGACGGTCACGCCGGCTGCCACAGGACACCGACAGGTGGACCACCTGCGGCCACCTCCTGCAGAGGTACATAGGATATACCTGCAACACGACCCACCAGCGGCCGTTATACCCGGCCAGATCGACGACTGGGCCGTTGGCTCGACGCCAGCGAGCGCCGCCGAGAGGCCGATCGGGCCGCTGCAATCTGAGCGCCCCGCTGCGGATGCGAGCGTCGCCGTTGCGAGCGCTGATCAGCGCCTCCACGGAGCGGCGCTGACGAGCGCCACCACGGAGCGGTGCCGACGAGCACCGTCCCTGAAACGCGAGCACCGCCACTGCCGGTGCAGTGGGCCGTCATATGGATGACTCAGTCGAGCTAGCGAGTGGTAGGCCGGAAGCTACCGCGGTGATATGGATGAATCACCGTCCGCTCACGCAGCTGGACATGATCGAACGCGACCTAATCTTCCATAAGTATATGGAGAGACGTCGCGGTTGGCAGGGTCAAGGCCAGTGACTCAGTCCGATGAGTGACATGCGGCAACTGCCGCTGGGCCGTCCAGTGAACGCGGCCTCGTCGAGTGTCGCACCCCAGGCGGCATACGGTCTGAGCATGGCCAGGTTGCCCATGCTCAGATACTCCCCTTCTCGAACCGGACTGAACTTACGACAGTGCGTGCGCGATAGTGATCGCCAAAATTAGTTTGCAAAAAATTGTATTCGTCTTTCTTATAATAGGAACAGTGTTTAATTTACTACCATGGATCAGGGAGTGGATAACCCTTATAAACCTCCTAGAATAACCCACGTAGAACCGTGTGTAATCGGAACTTGTATTAAATTGTTGTAGTATCGTAAGTGTTTGTTGATTCGTATGTGATTGTAGAAGGCCGTGATTTGTCTGAGTGGTAGCTCAGGATAAATCTGTAAATTGATCCGATCTGTTCGGACCTCAATTGTTTTGTAACAGAGTTCATATAAAATTATACTTTTGGCTATCCCGTACCTGTAATTGAAATAATCCCGTAAACTTATAGATTGTAAAAGTATAACGTAAATGTAACATCGCTACCATCACTAAATGCAGGCTAACGTCCCTGTCTGGAAGGCACTCGATCATTCCAGAACATGGATGTGACGTGATGGGGGCGTATTAAAGTTCTCAACCAATCAGCGACCGAGGGACTTCGGCCGTCGCCAGCGGCCGCGCGCACGGCACCAGTCACGCTTCGGTTCTCAAGGCGGGCGGATCTGTGCTTGTACGTCCGGCGCGCGCTCACTTCCCAACTAAATTCGATCCCTACATTCGTAGAATAGGCAATATCACGGCTTTCCTTCATAGAAGAAAGTTCTGTGTTCCGTCTATCTGTCTCGTGTGATCGTACGAGTGCTGCAGTGAAAATACAGGCAGCGGTAAAGACGTTGGTGCTCTCATTACCGGGGTTATCGAAACGCGAAGTTCATTAGACTATATCACGAGCCAATTAAGGAACTTTACTACAAGGACGAGCTCCAATGTTTCAGACGTTGTTTAATGGCTCTCAGTTTATTCGCCTGTGTAGCGTCCCAAATTGCCTGCCAGTTGTCTAGGAGGAAAATAGAGATCTCTCGGAAATGGTCAGTGGCAGGGAGTGGCAATGACCTGGTGCACGGGGCACACGCTGCCCACTTCGCCGCAGCATCCGCCAACTCATTTCCAGAAATTCCCACATGGCTAGGGAGCCAACACAGGACCACCCGCCGTCCCATGTGGTGAATAGCAGTAAGACGGTTCAAAATATCACGTAAAAGGGGGTTGGATGGGTAAAATGTATAAATGTATGTAAAATGTACAGAGCCAACAGGCTGCTCAAAGAGTCTGTCAATATAACTTGTCGATTACCTTCTGACACCTCTATATAATACAGAGCTTTCAGAATGGCGACAAGTTCTGAGGAGTACACGGATGAGTACGTCGGGAGGGAAAACGATCGGACGGCGGATCCACAAACAAAAGCACTGCCCACACCATCATCCGTTTGAGACCCATCCGTATAGGTTGCAACCCATTCCTGGAACGATGCGATGTGTTCGAGGGCAAGCACCCGAAACTCTCAGTTTCGGGTGCTTTCAGCTTTTCTTGTTTTTCGGGTGCTTAAAAGCAGAGCCACATCAGCTTTTCTTGTTTTTGCGAGGGACACATCCACCTCCGGTACTATCAACTCCCATGGGGGTGTCTCCATGTCCTGTGCCCTCAAGATTCCTTTGAGTTTTACTCGGCTTTCTTGGAGGAGCTTTCGAATGCGTACATCAAACGGGGCGACATTTCAATGGCGTTCCCCTGGAAAAATGTTCTGTAGTTGTCGTGAAAAAAACTTACCAGTAAGTAGGGTCGTCAGGGAACTGCCGAAGCTTGCAGGCGTATCGCATTCCGAGTCTTTCTCTGCGCAGACATAGCGGTGGCTCATGTGCTTCTGCTAAAAGGCTCATGATGGGTGAGGTGCGAAATGCTCCGGTTGCAATGCTGATGGCGGTGTGATGGATAGTGTCGAGTTTACGTTTGTTTGTTGCAACGGTACCGTCATAGATAAAACAGGCGTAGTCGAGTTTTGAGCGTACCAGCGAACGGTACAGTAGCATAAGCGTTTCCCGATCTGCACCATAGGTGGTACGAGTTACACATTTCAAAATGTTCAGTGCGCTAAAACACTTTTCCCGTAAACTTGTGAGGTGGTGTCTGTATGTAAGGCGTCGGTCAAATTCTATTCCTAAGAACCGCGCGACCGGCTGAACCGGTACATTCCTTCCATAAAGTTTGAGTTCCATATCCTGATAAGATCGGCGACGACTTAAATGAATGGGGACAGTCTTGGTTGTTGAAAATGAAAACCCGTTGTTATTTGCCCACGTTTCCAAGCACGAGATTGCTAATTGTAAATGTCTTTGCATTAGTGGCTTTCGCGATGCACCGTACCAAATGGCAAAGTCATCCACGAACAGCGTACGTCCCATGTTGCAAGGGATGACGTCACCAATATCGTCTATCATGATGCCGAAAAGGGGTACACTGAGGACGCTTCCCTGTGTGACGTCATTTTCCTAGATAAACCATTGGGAGAGGTGGTTGCCAATTCGTATGCGAAATCGTCGTTCTTTCAGGAAGTTCTGCAGAAATGCACCCATATGTCCGCGAATTCCTTTCTTTAAAAGTTTCAGTAGAATTCCGTGGCGCCAAGTTGTGTCGTATGCCTTTTCAATGTCAAAGAAAACAGCACCTAGGTGGTGCTTTTTCCGGAAAGCCATTCTCACCTCTGTGTCCAGGAACACTATGTGGTCAATGGTGCTATGATGTTTACAAAAGCCGCATTGATAATTTGCAAGGTGATGATGTGTTTCCAAAAACCATAAAAGACGAACATTTACCATCTTCTCAAGAAATTTGCATAAGGCAGACGTCAAGAAGATCGGGCGATAGGTCAAAGGTTCAGTGCCACTTTTTCCAGGCTTCAGAAGCGGGATAACCATAGCTTCCCTCCACGATGGAGGGAATAGCTCAAGCTCCAATAAATGGTTAAATGTATTCGAAAGCACTGTGATCACCTCCGACGGCAGATGTTTCAGGAAGTCGTTATGTACCTCATCTGGGCCCTCAGCGACGCTTCGAAGTGATGAAATGGCAGATATTATTTCTGATTGAGTAAACGGTCTGTTGTATGAATGATATTGCTGCGTAGAGAAGTCAACCAAGGTCCTTTCACAGCGGGCTTTGTAACAAGCGAAGCTTTGAGCTGTGGTTCGGCTTCTCTGAGAAAGTGCTGTTCCGGTTTCGTTGGCCACATCCATTGGGTGAGATACCTCCCGATCGCCAATGACTAGCACAGGTAGAGGTATCGTGCAGAACTGACCCGATATTCTCTTAATTCTGGACCATATTAATTAGTGAGGTGTGCAACGATTCAACGAATTGCCATATTCGCGCCAGGAGGTTCGTTTTGCCGCTTGAATCGAGCGGCGCGCGAATGTCCGAGCACGTTTTAATTCAATTAAGTTCGAAGTGGTGCTGTTACGATTAAATGCTTTAAAAGCGCGTCGTCTAGCTCGAATAGCATCCCGGCATTCTTGTGTCCACCATGGGACTGGGGTACGCCGAGGAGAACCGAAAGTCTTTGGGATACACCCAGTTGTACATTCTAGGAGGAGCGATGTAAATGTTTATATTAAAACTGGTGGTCTATCGTAATGAGCACAGATGGCTAGCTGTAGTCGCTCTTCAAATCTCTTCCAGTCAGTATTTTTCATATTCCATCGCTGTAGGCGCGGTCCCAGAGTAGGACTGCCCTGATAATGTAGCCAAATGGGGAAGTTGTCACTTCCTAATGGGTCTTGGTCCACCGACCATTCTAAACTGTTAATCAGTTGTGGGCTGACAAGACTAAGGTCCAAAGCTGAATTAACACCTGATGGGAGGCTAAAATGTGTAGGTGCGCCCGTGTTTAAAATGCGGACAGAGGTCTGCAGAATAAAATCCACTAAGAGGCGACCGCGGGTATTGACCTCATCGCAACCCCAGACAGTGTGATGGGAGTTAAAATCCCCTAAGATGAGAAGTGGTGGTGGAAGCTGAACCAAGAGTTGCCCGAGTTCGATGGTTGGAAGTACTACACCAGGAGGCAAGTGTAGGGAACACACAGTGAGAACACGCCGTTCAAAAAGTAAACGCGCAGCCACCGCTTGTAGATTCGTTTTCAGCACAATCTCTTTTCCTGGAATACTATGGTGCATGGCAAGAAGTACCCCACCGTGGGCAATGGTATCAGCCGAGACATATTTGCGAAAAATAGAGTAACCTTTAATGTTTATATTGCAATGCGGTCGAAGCTTAGTTTCCTGTAAACACACTACTACTGGGCAATTCTGATTCAGAGTCTTCTGGAGGTCTTGGGCTCACGTTCTAAAACTTCTACAGATCCATTGTAAGATGGCCCCGCACACAAAAATACTTAAGCAGGCACCCGATCAGAGGGTATATCAGGGTTAGGGTTCACTTTCAGTCTGACCTCAGACCCTAGTGAAGCAGTTCGCGGACGGATCCTCGGACTATTCTGCTCTGACGGAGACGTTTCCTACGGAGGGGGTCGTTTCTCCGCACGAGCTGCTGCGGGTAGAGGTGGACCTCCACCTCTACCCGTTTGGGCGTCTTCCTAACCTGGGTGGAGGTGGTAGGAGTGGTGCAGGCGGTCCCATTGCTGTGGGGGCTCCGTGGGTTAGAAGATGGAGCTGATATCTTCCTCCTGGGCGACGGATGGGACATCCCGGACGGTCCGGGCTTGTCTCCTCCCGGTGCTCGATTAGAGAGCTTGGCACGCTCCTGCTCGGTCAGACGCGCGCGTCGCGCTTCGCGTGCGCGCCATTCCACTTCCTGTCGAGCAAGCTCGCTCTGGATCGCTGGTTTTTGTGTTGGGTTGGATTTGGGAGGATTTGGAGTTGGGGATGAGGTGCACGGCTGATGCGGCGGTGAGAAAGGGGGTACCGAGGCGTTGGATTGGAAGGATGATTGTTTTGCGGGCTACTTGGTCCGCTGAACCGTATACCATTCAGTCTCAGGGTTATAATCTGGAGTGCTGGTTTCAGCAGCATCTTGTGAGGAATTTTCAGCTACCGTGTCTTTTTCCTGTTGTTCAACTGTGGGCTAACTAGCCTCTCTGTTATGGGGTGATGTACACCGCTCCACTAACGGGATGCCATCGATACCGAATGAGCGCATCAGGGCGCTCAGCTGAGTGATAAGGTCAGAAGCCTTCGTGTGTGTACTCAATCGCCTCTGAGTATGTTGTGCCATTGTAGGGTTACGTTTTTCCTGCGTTGCGTATAATAATTTTGGGTGGGTTCTCTCATAGAGCTCACGAGCCTCGTGAAATGTTATCTTGTTGATACATTTCAATGTAACTATCTCTTTTTCCTTCAGGAAAATTGGGCATGAGCGATCGTAGGCAGCGTGCGGTTTTTGGTCATGGCCACAGTTGGGACATTTTGGACGTTCAGCTTCGCATTTTCCTCCTACATGGTCCACGGATCCACATCTGCCACATGTCTCACGGTTTCGGCAGTGTTGTGTCGTATGTCCATACCGGGAACATCGAAAGCACCACATTGGATTGGGGACATACACACGAACCTTTACACGAACATATCCGACAAAGACGAATTCGGGAAGATCGGGCGAACGAAATGTAAGTATCAGGTTGTTCGTTGGTTGCGTTTCCTGACCTTTTCTAATAGTAATCCTTCGCGCCTCTACCACTCCCCATTCTGCCAGGCCATCCACAATGTCGGCATCCGACACATCTCTCAAATCAAAGCAATTGATAACCCCCTTCGAATAGTTTTTGGTGTGATGTGGTTGCACTTCGATAGGTACGGTAACGGTTCGCCTCCCAGTTCCACTTATCACAATGTAAGTTAGTTCATTTGTGGCAATTGCCCTGCGAGCGTCGTCAGCATTTTAAAATTATACTTCTACTGCACCATCCCTAAGCTTTTCGCATCTTAACACCATCCCTAGCTTGTCACATGCCTATTTTCTCTGAAACGGGGTAAGTCGTGAAAGGCTCTTTTCCTCTTCAAGTGACCTCATAATGAGCACACGAGGAGTAGTGAAACAAGTTTCAAGGTTGGGCCTACCACGAACACATTCGGGTTCCTGATGTGCCTGCTCGTCTGTCCCCTGCTAGAGGGGGCAGGTGAATTGTTTGTGTTTAAGGTTGCCATAAAGTATGTTTGTTTCTACTCCTCGTGGCGCCCCACCACATAGGGGCCCTACGGGGGGGACGCCTGGGTACCGCGAACGGGAGGACGCCAGGCGCCCGAGAAGCTATATGGCGCGAGCAGCGCCTTCGCCCGAGACCGTCCGTTTGACTCGTCACTGTTTTACAGAAAATACGTGCAAACCGGCAACCATAAACGACATTGCTCGTCGAGGCGAACAAACTTTCTTGTCAAGAGACAATGGATGCAGATGATGTAGCGTTGACGATGTCGCGAAAGATGATCGCAATCAATCGCCCGTTCAATGTTTGATAGAAATGAGTTCGAAAAGAGAACCATAAGCGACATTGCCCGTCGATGCGAACACACTGTCACGTCAACCGACCAGAAACATTATCCAACGCGAAAGCCGAAAAAAGAAGACCGTCAGTTTGGCATTGTCACTGTTTGACAGAAAATGCATTCAAACCGGCAACAATAAACGACTTTCCTGGTCGAGGCGAAAACACACTAACGTGAACAGATGATAAGCAGTATCGTACCCGAAAGCCGAAAAAAGAAGACCGTCCGTTTGGCTCGTCACTGTTTGACAGAAAATGCATTCAAACCGGCAACAATAAACGACTTTGCTGGTCGAGGCGAACACACTGTCACGTCAACAGATGAGAAACAGTATTCTATGCGAAAGTCGAAAAATGAACTCCGACCGTTTGGCATTGTCACAGTTTGACAGAAAATACGTTCAAATCGGCAACAATAAACGAAATTGCTGGTCGAGGCGAACTCTGGGTCACGTCAACAGATGAGAAACAGTATTATAAGTGAAAGTCGGAAAAAGAAGACCGCCGGTTTGGCATTTTCACTGTTTGACAGAAAATGCGTTCGAACCGGCAACAATAAGCGACATTGCTCGTCGAGGCGAACAAACATTCAGGTCAAGAGACCATGGATGCAGATGATGTTGATGTGAAGATGTCGCGAAAGATGAGGGAAATCTACCGCCCGTCAATTTTTCCTTGAAAATGTGTTCAAGAAGAGAGCAATAAACGACATTGCACGTCGAGTCGAACACACTGTCACGTCAACAGACGAGAAGCAGTATCCTACTCGAAAGCCGAAAAAAGAATACGGTCCGGTCCGTTTGGCATTGTCACAGTTTGACAGGAAATGCGTTCAAACCGGCAACAATACACGACAATGCTCGTTGAGACGAAAAAACTTTCATGTCAAGAGACAATGGATGCAGTTGGTGTAGCTGTGACGATGTCGCGAAAGATGATCGAAATCGACCGCCCGTTCAATGTTTGACTGAAAATGCGTTCAGGACGACAACAATAAACGACATTGTTGGTCGAGGCTGTCACTTTACTTTAACTGTCACTTTAACAGATGAGAAACAGTATCCTATGCGAATGTCGAAAAAACAAGACCGTTCGTTTGGAATTGTCAGTGTTTGACAAAAAATGCATTCAAACCGGCAACAATAAACGACATTGGTGGTCGAGGCGAACACACTGTCACGTCAAGTGAGGAGGAACAGTATTCTATGGGAAAGCCGAAAAAAGACGACCGTCCGTTTGGCATTGTCACTGTTTGACAAAAAATGCGTTCTACCGGCAACAATACACAACATTGGTCGTTGAGGCGAATTAACTTTCATGTCAAGACACAATGGATGCAGATGAGGTAGCTGTGACGATGTCGCGAAAGATGATCTAAATCAACCGTCCGTTGAAGGTATGATTGAAAATGCGTTCAAAAAGAGAACAATAAGCGACATTGCACGTCGAGGCGAACACACTGTCACGTGAAGAGATGAGAAACTGTATTCTATGCGAAAGTCGAAAATAGATGTCCGTCCGTTTGGCATTGTCACTGTTTGACAAAAAATGCGTTCAAACCGGCAACAATACACGACATTGCTCGTTGAGGCGAACAAACTTTCATGTCAAAGGAGAATGGTTGCAGGTGATGCAGCTGTGACTATGTTGCGAAAGATGATCGAAATCAACCGCCCGTTCAATATTTGATTGAAAATCCAATCAAAAAGAGAACAATAAGCGACATTGCTCGTCGAGCCTAGCACACTGTCACGTCAAAAGACGAGAAACACTAACCAACGCGGGAGCAGAAAATAGAAAACCGTCCGCTTGGCATTGTCACCGTTTTATAGAAAATGTGTTCAAACAGGCAACAATAAACGACATTGCTCGTCTTGGCGAACAAACTCTCACGTCAAGAGACAATGGATGCAGATGATGTAGGTGTGACAATGTTGCGAAAGATAATGGAAATCAACCGCCCGTTCAATGTTTACTTGAAAATGTGTTAAAAAAGAGAGCAATAAACGACATTGCTCGTCGAGGCGAACACACTGTCACGTGAACAGATGAGAAACAGTTTTCTATGGGAAAGTCGAAAAAAGAAGACCCCCGTTTGGCATTGTCACTGTTTGACAGAAAATCCGTTCAAACAGGCAACAATAAACGACATTGATGCTCGAGGCGAACACACTGTCACGTCAAGAGATGAGAAACAGTATTCTATGCGAAAGTCGAAGAAATGAGACCGTCCGTTTGGCATTGTCACTGTTTGACAGAACATGTGTTCAAACCGGCAATAAGAAACTTTCAAGTCAATAGACGATAGATGCAGATCATGTACCTGTGACGATGTCGCGAAAGAATGTCAGAGAATCAGCAATGTCGTTTATTGTTGCCGGTTTGAACGCATTTTCTGTCAAACAGTGACAATTCCAAACGGGCGGTCTTCTTTTTTCGACTTTCGCATATGATACTTTTTCTCACCTGTTGACGTGACCGAGTGTTCGCCTCGACCAGCAATTTCGTTTATATTCGCCGGTTTAAACGCATTTTCTGTCAAACAGTGACAGTGCCAAACGGACTGTCTTCTTTTTTGTCCACATTCGCATATAATAGTGTTTCTCATCTGTTGACGTAACGGTTTGTTCGCTTCGACCAGCAATGTCGTTTATTGTTGTCGTCATGAACGCATTTGTAATCATATATTGAACGGGGGTTTGATTTCGATCATGTTTCGAAACATCGTCTCCGCTACATCGTCTGCATCCATCGTCTCTTGACCTGAAAGTTTGTTCGCCTCGACGAGAAATGTCGTTTATTATTGCAGGTTTGAAAACAATTGCTTTTAAACAGTGACAATGCTGTTTAAAATGCTGAAATGATGTTGAATACTGTTTCTCATCACTTGACGTGACGGTAAATCGCCTAGACCAGCAAAGTCGTTTATTGTTGCCGGTTTGAATGCATTTTCTGTCCAACAGAGAAAAGGCCAAACGGACGGTCTTCGTTTTTCGGCTTTGGCGTTGGATAGTGTTCCTCGTGTGTCGACGTGACAGTTTGTTAGCCTCGACGAGCAATGTCGCTTATTGTTCTCTTTTCGAACGCATTTTCAATCAAAAATTGATCTGGCGGTTGATTTCGATCATCTATCGCGACATCGTCACTGCTACATCATCTGCAACCATTGTCTCTTGACTCGTCCAGGCGAATAAACTTTCAGGTCAGTGACAATGGCATTGTCCCTGTTTGACAGAACATGTGTTGAAACCGGCAATAATAAACGACATTTCTCGTCGGGACGAACAAACTTTCAGGTTTAGATATGATGGATGCAGAGGATGTAGCGTTGACGGTGTCGCGAAAGATGACCGAAATCAAACGCCCGTTCCATGCTTGATTGAAAATGCATTCATGACGACAGCAATAAGCGACATTGCTAGTCGCGGCGAACCCACTCTCACGTGAACAGATGAGAAACAGTATTCTATGCGAAAGACGAAAAAAGAAGACCGCCCGTTTGCATTGAAACAGTTTGACAGAAAATGCGTTCACACCGGCAACAGTAAAAGACATTGCTCGTTGATGCGAACACACTGTAACGTCGACAGATGAGAAACAGTATTCTACGCGAAAGCCGAATTTCACATTGCACACTTCACATGTCATATTTCACATTTCACGTGTCATTTCACATTTCACATATCACGTTTCACTTTTCATATTTTACATTTGGCATTTCACAGTCGACATTTCACGTTTCAAATTTCAAATTTCAAGTTTTAAGTTTCACTTTTAACATGTAACGTTTCACTTTTCACATTTCATATGCACATGTCATATTCCGACCGACTTTCAAGTCCGACTGCTTGGCATTGTTACAGTTTGACAGAAAATGCGTTCATATCGGCAACAACAAACGACATTGCTTGTCGGGGCGAACACACTCCCACGTGAATAGATGAGAAACAGTATTCTATGCGAAAGTCGAAAAAAGAAGACGGACCGTTTGGCATTGTCATTGTTTGACAGCAAATGTGTTCAAACCGGCAAAAATAACGACATTGCTGGTCAAGGCGAGACCACTGTAACATCGACAGATGAAAAACAGTATTCTATGCGAAAGCCGAAATTCACATTGCACACTTCACATTTCATATTTAACGTTTCATTTGTCACATTTCACATGCCACATTTAACATTTCACATGTCACTTTTCACATTTCACGTTTAATGTCACATGTCACATTTCACGTTTGACATTTCACGTTTCACCTTTCACCTTTCACCTTTCACCTTTCACCGTTCAAAGTTCAAATTTCAAATTTCACATGTCATATTTCACTTTTCCAATCTCACATCTCACATCTCCCATCTCACATCTCACATCTTACATTTCGCACATCACACTACACACTTCACACTTCCCAATTCACACCTCACACTTCACACTTCGCGCTTCATACTTCACAATTTGCTTTCCTTTGCTTTGCTTTGTTTTGCTTTGATTTGACTTGCTTTGCTTTACTTTGCTTCGTTTTCCTTCATTTTCTTTACTTTGTTTTGCTTTGCATTGCTTCGCTTTCCTTTACTTTACTTTACTTCACTTTACTTTACTTTACTTTACTTTACTTTACTTTACTTTACTTTACTTTACTTTACGTTACTTTACTTTACTTTACTTTACTTTACTTTACTTTACTTTACTTTAATTTCCTTTACTGTACTTACTTTACTTTATTGTATTTTAGTTTACTTTACTTTACTCTACCTTACTTTACTTTAATTTATTTTACTTTACTTTACTTTACTTTACTTTACTTTACTTTACTTTACTTTACTTTACTTTACTTTACTTTATTTTACTTTACTTTACTTTACTTTACTTTACTTTACTTTACTTTACTTTACTTTACTTTACTTTACTTCACTCCACTTCACTTCACTTCACTTCGCCAGCCTTCGAGCCAATGCTGCACCCGGCCCTCCGCCGTGCCAACCACTCCTGTACATCCTAGGGTCTCCAAAACCCGAGTGATGCGTTCACGGCAACTGAAGCCAGCAGCGATGCGAGCGCCGAAGTGATTGTTGTTTCCATGCAGCGGTTTTGCGCTACGTTGCGTCTAACTCGCACAGTGGGACAGACACCCCACCATATGGGTGGGAATATAAGAGATTTAACATAAAGTTGCTTTGCTTCACGCGTAGTTTTTCCCATCAATGTGAACAATCGGACAATATGTGGTCCTGGAGTATGTATACATGGGAAGAAACTTTCAGGTCAAGAGACAATGGATGCAGATGCCGTAGCTGTGACGATGCCGGGGAAGATGATCGAAATCAACCGCCAGTACAACCCACTGTCACGTCAACAGATGAGAAACAGTATTCTACGGGATAGTCGAAAAAAGAAGACTGATCTATTTCGCATTGTCACTGTTTGATTAAAAATGAGTTCAAACCGGCACCAGTAAACGACATTGCTGGTCGAGGCGAACACACTATCACGTCAAGAGATGAGAAACAGTATTCTATGCGAAAGTAGAAAAAGAAGACAGTCCGTTTGGCATTCTCACTGTTTGACAGAAATGCGTTCAAACCGCCAACGATAAACGATATTGCTCTTCTAGGCGAACAAACTTTCAGGCCAAGAGACCATGGATGGAGATGATGTGGTTGTGACGATGCCGAGAAAGGTGATTGAAATCAACCCGTTCAATGTTTGATTAAATATGCATTAAAAAGAGAATAGTACAGGACATTGCTCGTCCAGGCGAACCCACTGTCACGTCAACAGATGAGAAACAGTATTCTATGCGATAGTCGAAAAAAGAAGACTGGTCTATTTGGCATTGCCATTGTTTGATTAAAAATGCGTTCAAACCGGCAACAATAAACGACATTGCTGGTCGAGGCGAATACACTCTCACGTGAACAGATGAGAAACAACAACATTGCTGGTCGAGGCGAACACACTCCCACGTGAACAGATGAGTACAGTATTCTATGCGAAACCGAAAAAAGAGCGCCCGTTTGGCATTGTCACAGTTTGACAGAAATGCGTTCAAACCGGCAACAATAAACGGCATAGCTGGTCGAGGCGAACAAACAGTCACGTCAACGGATGAGTACCAGTATGATATGCGAAAGTCGAAAAAGAAGACCGCCCTTTTGGCATCTTCACTGTTTGAAAGAAATGCGTACAAACTGGCAACAATAAACGACATGGCTGGTCGAGGTGAAAAAACTTTCAGGTCAAGAGACAATGGATACAGATGATGTAGGTATGACGATGCCGCGCAATATGATCGAGATCAACCGCCCGTTCAAAGTTTTGATTGAAAATACGTTCAAAAAGAGAACAGTAAACGGCATTGCTCGTCGAGGCGAACCCACTGTCACGTCAACAGATGAGAAAAAGCATTATATGCGAAAGTCGAAAAATTAAGACCGTACCTTTAGCATTGTCACTGTTTGATTAAAAATGCGTTCAAACCGACAACAATGAAAGATATTGCTGGTCAAGGCGAACACAATGTCACGTCAACAGATGAGAAAAAGTATTCTATGGGTAAGTCGAAGAAAGAAGACCGTCCGTTTGGCAATGTCACTCTTTGACAGAAACTGCGTTAGAACCGGCAACAATAAACGACATTGCTCGTCGACGCCAACAAGCTTTCAGGTCAAGAGACAATGGATGCAGATGATGTAGGATTGTCGACGCCGCGCAAGATGATCGAAATCAACCGCCCGTTCAATGTTTGATTGAAAATGAGTTCAAAAAGAGAACGGTAAACGACATTGTTCGTCGAGGTGAGCCCACTGTGAAGTCAACAGATAAGAAACAGTATTCTATGCGAAATTCAAAAAAAGAAGACCGTCCGTTTGGCATGGTGACTGCTTGATTAAAAATGCGTTCAAACCGACAACACTAAACGTCATTGCTGGTCGGGACGAACACACTATCACGTCAAGAGATGAGAAAAAGTATCCCTTGCGAAAGTCGAAAAAGAAGACCGTTCGTTTGACATTGTCACTGTTTGACCGAAAATGTTCAAACCGGCAATAATAAACGACATTTTTTGTCGGGTCGAACAAAGTTTCATCTCAAGAGACGATGAACGCAGATGATGTAGCGGTGGCGATGTCGCTAAAGATGATAGAAATCAACCGCCCGTTCAATGTTTGATTGAAAATGCGTTCAAGTGAACAAAAATAAACGACATTGCTGGTTGAAGCGAAGAACACACTGTAACGTCGACAGATGAGAAACAGTATTTTACGCGAAAGCCGAAGTTCACGTTGTACACTTCACATTTCACCTTTCACATTTCAATTTTCACATTTCACGTTTCACATTTCACGTTTCACATTTCAGGTTTCACGTTTCACATTTAACGTTTCATTTCACATTTCACATTTCACATTTCACATTTCACGTTTCACATTTCACATTACACATTTCACATGTCACATTTAACATTTAACATTTAACATTTAACATTTATCATTTTACACTTCACACTTCACAAATCACACTTCACATTTCACGCTTCACACTTCACACTTCACACTTCACAATTTGCTTTGCTTTGCTGTGCTTTGCTTTACTTTGCTTCGTTTTGCTTTGAGTTTCTTTGCTTGGTTTTGCTTTGCTTTGCTTCGCTTTACGTTACTTTACTTTACTTTACTTTACTTTACTTTACTTTACTTTACTTTACTTTACTTTACTTTACTTTACTTTACTTTACTTTACTTTACTTTACTTTACTTTACTTTACTTTACTTTACTTTACTTCACTCTACTCCACCCCACTCCACTCCACTGCACTCCATTCCATTCCACTCAATTCAAATCTACCCCATTCATATCCACTTCACTTCACTTCACTTCACTTCACTTCACTTCACTTCACTTCACTTCACTTCACTTCACCAGCCTTCGAGCCACTCCTGCACCCGGCCCTCCGCCGTGCCAACCACTCCGGTACATCCTAGGGTCTCCAAAACCTGAATGATGCGTTGACGGCAACTGAAGCCAGCAGCGATGCCAGCACCGATGTGATTGTTGTTTCCATGCAGCGTTTTTGCGCTATGTTGCGTCTAACTCGCACAGTGAATCAGACACCACCCCACTATATGGGTGGGAATAAGGCGATTTAACATAAAGTTGCTTTGCTTCACGTGTAGTTTTTGCCATCAATGGTAACAATCGGACAATATGTAGTACTGGAATATGTATGTATGCGAACAAACTTTCAGGTCAAGAGACAATGGATGCAGATGCCGTAGCTGTGACGATGTCGCGAAATATGATGGAAATGAACCGCCCGTTCAATGTTTGCTTGAAAATGTGTTCAAAAAGAGAGCAATAAACGACATTGCTCGTCGAGGCGAACACACTGTCACGTCAACAGACGAGAAACAGTATTAAATTGGAAAGTCGAAAAAAGAAGAGCGTCTGTTTGACATTGTCACTGTTTGACAGAAAATGTGTTCAATTCGGCACTAATAAACGACATTTTTTGTCGGGTCGAACAAAGTTTCATCTCAAGAGACGATGAATGCAGATGATGTAGCGGTGGCGATGTCGCTAAAGATGATAGAAATCAACCGCCCGTTCAATGTTTGATTGAAAATGCGTTCAAGTGAACAAAAATAAACGACATTGCTGGTTGAAGCGAAGAACACACTGTAACGTCGACAGATGAGAAACAGTATTTTACGCGAAAGCCGAAGT